>CABHPP010136153.1:0-17539 GCA_902168425.1 Peromyscus attwateri | reverse complement strand
AAAAAAAAAAAAAAAAAAAAAAAAAAGATATACAGAGAAATGGTCCCTGTTCACAACTGTGCTGACACATTCACTGTGAAAAAGAAAAAAGTGCAGAAACTCGTGAGAAGGTGGTGCCCGAGTCAGACAGGCAGTCTGTGTTGTGTGGGGTGCACAGCTGCTTTTATATGAGCTGTGTATTTCTGGAAGCATACAGGTGCTGTCCATGCCTTTGCATTGAGGTCAGAAGAGGGGTCGGAGGAGGAAGGAAAGCTCCTTATCCTTCACACTGCTGACATTTTTTAACCTTGGTCGTATATTCTTCACAGGTTTTTTTTTTTGGGGGGGACTGGAGAGGTGGCTCAGTGGTTAAGAACACTGGCTGCTCTTGCATTGCAGAGGACCCAGTTTGATTCCAGCCCCCACATGGTGGCTCACAACTGTCTGTAACTCCGTCTAGGGGGCTTGATGCTTTCTCTGACCTCCATGGGCAGCAGGCATGTAAGTGGTACACAGACAACACCCATACACACAAGAAAAATAATAATTTTTTTAATTTGTTGTAGTTTTTACAAATAAAACTTTAATTATTCCACAAAGGCCCACAAAAGCTGAAAGCAGTGAGACTTGAGTAGACCATGTGTGGACAGAGGGCAGGTCCTAAAAGGCCCTGCAGAGATAAGATCTGGAAGAATTTTCTTTAAGATTGAGAACTTTCACACTGTGGCTCAGCCGGTGTGTACCTATCATCCAGCTACTCTGGAGATCAAGGCAAGAGGGATAATGAGTTTGAGATCAATCCAGGCATCATCAGTTGAAGGAGGAGAAGAGTTTTCTGAGGTTTTTTTTTTTTTTTAAGATTTATTTATTTTATGTATGAGTGCTCTATCTAATGTATGGCTTTATAACAGAAGAGGGCATCAGATCCCACTAGAGATGGTTGTGAGCCACCATGTGGGTGCTAGGAATTGAACTCGGGACCTCTGGAAGGGCCATCTCTCCAGCCCCTCTCTGATTTCTTTTTACTGGAAAAAGTAGCTTTTTAACTTAGGTTTTGTTTGTTTTTAAGTACATAGATACTGAAATCAGATAGACCAGGGTTCATATCTCCTTGTTCTAATCCATAGACCTTGGACAAAGGAACCTAAGAGGCGCCTGCCTGAGATTGAGGCTAAGGTCACACACATCATGGATGGCAGGGCTAAAGTTTCAGCATAGCCACCTTGCTCAGTGCCTGTACACCGGTTAAGTGGGAGTGGCCCACTGAACAGGCTGTGTTAGTCTCCTTGGCCATGGTCACAAAGTACAGAAACCTGTTGTCTTCTCTGTGTTCTGGAGATGTGACGTCGAAGATCAAATGCCAGCAAGGCAGGGTTTGAACTGGTTTTTGGTGAAATTCCTCTCAGCTTCCACACAGTGTCTGCTTTGGGGGTGTGTGCACATGTATGTAGGGAGAACGGGAACAAGAGCGGCAATGGGCGCTAGTGAGTATTCCCTCAGACATCAGCCTTGCAGGCTGCAGCCCTCCCATGACCGCAGCCTCCTTACCAGGGGGTTAGAACTTCAGAATGAGCCTAAGGAGGAAACCAGGGCTGGTCCAGAGAACCCGGTCCACACAGCACGTGGTAGCCCTTGTTCTCATGGACCTTCCTCAGCTGAGAATCTAGTATCTGTTCTTATTCTGTTTAACTTTCATCAACTTGCTTAGACAGATCGAAGTTCATAAGCTTTAGGATAGAAGACTTAATTTAACATCAATAAGATTTTGATGTATATACAAAATTGTAATTTAAAAAAACTTTCTTTTCATTAGAGCATTAGTTTGGATGAGTTCAAGTCATTTTGCCATTTTACAACGCATTTGGAAGACTTTGCTATCACCATGCAAATGTTTAGCTTAGCTCATCGCCCTGTGAGACTGGGTAAGATATGGATCATTTAATTTTTATTGTCTGTAAGTAGTTTCACCATTCAGTAGATGATACCAATAAGGAGATGATTAGCAAGCAGTAAAATAATACATCTTGGTTATTCTCAGTTCGTAGCACCAGCACACTTACTCAAGACTTACTTTATTTACTTTTATTTTCTTACTCTCAAGAAGGGGGAAGAGGGAAGGAAGTGGAATTGACTGTGTTACTAGGAGCCTCGATTAACTGGAAATGGCCTGCTTTACTCTCACGGCATTTCTCAACCAAATGCATGATTTGAATACACCTCTCAAATCATGGCACTGTGGGTTACGTCACTTAGACTAATTTACCTGGTTGATTGGCAGTCTCTTGTTTTGCTTTTCAGCGGAGTTTAAGAGAGCTGTGAAAGTAGCAACTGGACAAGAACTCTCAAACAATATTCTGGACACTGTCTTCAAGATCTTTGACTTGGACGGTGATGAGTGCCTCAGCCACGGGGAGTTTCTTGGAGTATTGAAAAACAGGATGCATCGAGGTTTATGGGTAACAGATTTTTAGTTTATTTCTTGTTTTGTTTTTTTAAACATGTGTTTTTACATGTTAGTGACAATGGTATTAAACCTAGGATTTAGGACAAATGTAATACGTTAAGAGGAATCTTAATCATTTATACAGAAACTATAAACTACAACCAAAACACTGAGCTATCTTTTACAAAGAATAATATTTAGCATTTTCTTTGCTTTAAAAATAACCTGCCGGGCGTTGGTGGCGCACGCCTTTAATCCCAGCACTCGGGAGGCAGAGGCAGGTGGATCTCTGTGAGTTCGAGGCCAGCCTGGGCTACCAAGTGAGCTCCAGGAAAGGCGCAAAGCTACACAGAGAAACCCTGTCTCGAAAAACCAAAAAAAAAAAAAAAAAAAAAAATTACCTGAGTCTGGGGAAATGGTTCAGTTAGTAAGTACTTGGGTTCAGTCCCCAGAAACCCAGGCACGGTGGCATGTGCTTGTAATCTCATTTCTGGGAGGCAGAGAGAGGCGGGTCTGAGGGGTTTGCTAGCTAGCCAGACTCGCCTACTTTTTGAGCTTCAGGCCAGTGAATAACACCCAAGGCTATCCTCGGACCTCGGTCATAGTACATACTTGCACATGCTCTTGGACATACGTGCACACACACACACTTGTATATTTGAATGTGCACATGCGCACACACACACACATCTGAATCTAGTAGAAAAACCACTCTTCAGAAATCACAGCCTTGGATCTAACCTGGAGTCTGACTTTGGATCTGACCTTAGATCTGACTTTGGAACTGACCTTGGATCATTAGGTTCAAATCCTGCTCTGTGGTGTATTGACTGAGAATCTTGAAAAGCCACTTAGTTTTTCTGTGCTCAGATGCCTCATCTGTACAATCAAGAAAGCGAATAGACTTACCAACAACAGCTATCCTGGGACCAAACGTGAAGCACGCAGGGCTCTCGGTGCTTGTCGTGGCCGCTCATAGTCACGTGCTGGGCTCGACTAGGGACAGATAAAGCCCGGAAGTTTGTTTGCATTAGCAGCCACAAGATGTGCTCTTGTGAAAGAGATTTGCGTTATAACTTGGGTCTAAAGCGTCTGCACAGACAGTAAGTACACAGTTAGGAAGAGAGCCAGGAAAGAGGGACAATAGAGAATTGATGCTTGTGTTCATAGCATAAGATTATTCATTTACAACTTAGAAAAGAGATCCCAATTCCCACAGCACATGTAATTAGGGGAAGTTCATAAATATGGGCTTCATTACATGCATTGGGCAGCATAGCCCACCCTCAGCTTTCTTTAAGAAGTGTGGAAAGGCAGTGAGCAGGACCATAAGACAGGAGACCTGGTCTCGCCTGATCCCAGTGACTGCTGGTCTTTCTCTCGGCTAACAGGTGCCGCAGCAGCAGAGTGTGCAAGAATACTGGAAATGCGTGAAGAAGGAAAGCATCAAGGGCGTCAAGGAAGCCTGGAAACAAGCTGGAAAGGGCCCCTTTTAAGGAAGAGATGGGTAGCAATTACATCGTTTGAGGTGCCAGAATTTGAGACATTTTCTCAAAGAATGAACTGTTTTTCTCTAAGTCTTCATTGAGTTGCTTTGTAATGTAAAGATGTCATGTACTCATTTTCTGATTCAGGAAATTGGGAGGGCGGGGGAATAAGTGTGTGCCACAGTGTGTATGTGGAAGCCAGAGGCCAGCCCGTGGGGGCCAGTTCTCTCCTCCTACCATGGGAGTCCCGGAGATTGAACTTGGGTCGTGAGCTTTGGCGTCAAGTGCCCTCACCAGATAAACCGTCTCCCCAGCTCTGACTCCGTCAGTTTTTGGTAAAAAGAACAAAGGGTTCCTCTACAAACACACACTGTATTGTCAGAGGCCTGTATGCAGAGTGATGCTTTGGGAGGCTGGAGGTCTAGGTTGTCACTGAGCTCTTGGACATGAGGGTGTGAAATGCTCTCTAGAAGGCTAATCAAGTGCCACCAGGGAAAGGGACTTAATTCTCAAGACAGGGATGGATGCCAGAAGCTGTGGTTTCCCGGGGAGTAAATGCAGTCAAACACTTGCTCCAGTTTCTCTTCGCTGTGTCCTGTCCTGTGTGACTGTTTCTTAGCAGTGTGTTCCCTGCCTTGAAAATAACATGTGACAGTGTCTTGTCTGGAAGCAGGATAAAGTATTTACATTGATACAAGAAAAATATGCTTTCTTTTAAATTTTCCATCCTTTTGAGATATAAACACATTACCCTCTCCCAAACACATAGGTTTGGGGGCTCAGCCTGCATAGGACACAGCTGAGTACCACACCTTCCTAAACACACACACACACACACACACACACACACACTTATCATAAGATCAAGGTCTTATAAGATATATTGGGTTGTGGGAAACATTCAAAATGGCACTATAAAATAGTAGGCAATAAAATCAGTATGAAATCATGTTAAGGGGAGATGTATGTACATGTTTATGTATGTGTATACAGGTGGGCATGTATATGTATGTGGAAGCCCCTGCTCCTATAACCCCTCACCCATGATCCTGAAGTACAACCCCAATAAACCCATTACTTCACCAAGCTAGACTGGGATGATACTATTACTTTGGTCTGTTTTTTTTTTTTTAATTTATTTCATGTGTATAGATGTTTTACCAACACTGTGTGCACCTTGTGTGTACCTGTGGATGTTGCGAACCACCATGTGGGTGCTGGGAACCAAAACCCAGGTCGTCTGCAAGAACACAGGTGCTTTAACTTTTGAGTCATCTCTCCAGCACCCTGTCCTTTGTCCGGTGAGCACATTTGTCCGTGTCTCACCAAAAACGGTGTCACCACAACTCAAAGATCATAAAATGTTACGAGATTTTTGTGGGCTTGTTGTAGTTTGGCACTTGGGTTGTTTTGAGAAAGGGTCTTCCTATATTACCCTGCCTGTCCTAGACCTTGATATATAGTCCAGGATGCCCCTGAATTTAGAGATCTACCTGCCTCTGCCTCCTGTGTGGTGGGACTAAAGGACATGGTGACAATGATGTGTCTCAACCTAAAGATTGTACACACCTGCCAAACTAATGGACTACAGCAGAGACGCCTCACAGATGTGACGAGATGGTTTTCCACAAGGCACCCAGAACATTAAGTAAGAGAAAGGGCTTGGTTTTCAACAAAATATGCCAGGAAAACTACATATCCACATACTCCTATCTTCCTTGCTCCCATGACAGCTCATTGAGCTCTGGACGCTGAATTATTTTCTAGCCCCAGAATTCCAAATTCCTTTTACAACATGAATTCCAAAACAACATGGTCAGGTCTGTCAGAGCAATCCCCCGTGATCCTGGTACCAATTTTTGTTCTGGATTGTTTTCTGTTGCTATGGCAAACATCATGACTAAAATCAACTTGGGAGGGAAAGTGTTACTTCAGCTTATATCTCCTGATCACAGTCCATCATGAAGAAAGTTAGGGCAGGAACCTGGAGGCAGAAACTGATACAGTGGCCATGGAGGCATGCTGTTTACTGTGTCTGCTTTCTTATACCACCTGAGACCACCTGCCAAAGGGTGGCACTCCTCCCAGTGGGCTGGGCCCACCCACACTGATGATTAATCAAGAAAATGCCCCCACAGTCTCGCTTACAGACCAATCTTATCCCAGCATTTTCTCAATTGAGGTTCCCTCTTCTCAGATAATCCTAGCTTATGTCAAGTTGAGCAAAAAACAAACAAAAAAAAACCATCACACTCCTAGGAATTCAAATAAACACTTACTTGCTGATAATCATTGTACATTTAGGCAACATATGTAAACACTCTGGTGTCCATCAAAAGATAATAGAAACACAAAATGTTTTGTATACATACAGTGCAATGTTACTCCACCATATTTAGGGATGAGGTTCTGGCACATGCTATACCACAGATTGATCTTGAAAAGATTACATATGCAAAATTAAAGCCAGCAGAAAAGACTGATGTACAGTGGTCATGTTCCTAGAGCTAAGAGTTGAGTGGGGGAAGGGAGTTGGGCAGTCACTTGTGGTTGAAGAATGTTAGCTCAAGTTTATGAAAAATTTTATGAACACATATTGGTAATGGTTACATAACAGTGTGACTGATGTCAGTCACACATTTGTAAATACTAAAAGTTTCCACTTTTGTGTGATATATATTTTATCACAATTTTTTAGATTAGAAGTGTAATATAGCAAAACCCATTAAATGTGTACTTGAAATGAGTGAGCAATATAAGATGTGATTTATATTTTAATATATCTGTAAATAAGATCAACCAATAGATTGGAGAGAAGTATTTGGTAATAGCAAGAAAAAAATGGTTAATATTGGAATTGGAATTCTCATCCTTCCTACTTTCCTCCCCACAACCACTAGTATTTTTTTTAATTCAGTTACATGTATTGGGGGGTGTGGCACACACATGTGACATGGCATGCATGTGGAAGTCAGAAGACAACTTGAGAAAGTCTGCCCTTCCACCATGTGGATCCCAGAGATCAAACTCATATCTTCAGTCTTGTCAGCAACTGCCTTTACACCCTGGGCCATCTTGCTGGTCACCACCACCATCTTTAACAGATATTTATAATGTCCGTTTATTACTCAGCTATCTACCCTAGTAACAAATACCTGAAGTAATCGACTGGTAAAAAGAGAAAGGTCTTTTGGCTCATAAGTTTAGATTTTCCAGGCCATGATCAGGTAGGTAGAGACCCATTGCTTGCAGGCCTCTGTTGTGGGTCCAAGATGGCAATGATGGGATGTGCATGGTAGGACAAAGACACTTACTTACCTCTTAGCCAGAAAGAAGAAGCAAGCAACAAAGTTCTCTCATTCCCCTGGGGGACATATTCCTGATGACACAAAGCCCTCCCCACTAGGCTCCTTCTAAAGGCTTCACTGCATCCTAACAGCACCAAATGATGACCAAACTTTTAAACATGGGTCTTTGGAGGACATTTAAGATCTCACCAGTGAGGTGGCTTAGCGGATAAAAGCGTTTGCTGCATAGGCTTGATGACATGAGTTTAGTCCACAAAGAGGACTGGATATGATGGCTCATCTCTAATCTCAGCAGTCCTACAAGAGATGGGAGGAAAAGACAGGATTTCACACCTGTAGCATAGTGAGAGATGTTATTCCTTTTTCTCTTTACTCTCTTGGTGGGCCTGCCACCCAGCTCCCAAATAAATTACACACTGAGGCTTGTTCTTAATTATAAATGCCCAGCCTTAGCTTGGCTTGTTGCTAGCCAGCCTTTCTTAACTTTAAATTATCCTGTCTACCTTTGCCTCTGGGCTTTTACCTTTCTCTTACTTCTGTAAATCTTATGCTTATTCTGTGGCTGGCAATGTGGCTGTGTGGCTAGCCCCTGACATCTTCCTCTCCTTGTTCTCTTGTTCCTGCTTCTTTCCCTCCCAGATTTCTCCTATTTATTCTCTCTGTCTGCCAGCCCTGCCTATCCTTCCTCCTGCTTGGCTATTGACCATTCAGCTCTTTATTAGACCAATCAGGTGTTGTAGACAGGCAAAATAACACAAAGTAACACTTCACAAAGTTAAACAAATGGCAACATAAAAAAATGCAACACATTTTGCATCATTAAACAAATGTTCCACAGCATAAACAAATGTAACACACCTTAAAATAATATTGCACAATATTTCCCCCTTTTAGTCTAAATAAAAATGAAAAGTTTTAACTTTAACAGAACTACATACAACAAAAACCGTTATCAAGAATTAATTTACAATATTCAGTCCATTTATATTTACCATATTCAGAGAAACTACTCCATTATATATCTTATTTTAGTGAGTCCAAAATTTTATACCTAACTTACTTTCTATCATAACTAAGGAAAATATAATTAATTTAGTCTTTAACTCCATCAAATATCCAGAAGGATGTAATATTATCTAACAACAGAGACGTTTGGCTGCCTGGACAGTCACCCAAAGTTCCTCTGCAACTTTGGAGCACTCATCTTCAGCCTACCGGCCTAGTGTTTGGCAGACTTTTCAGTGAAGCAGGGAATTGGAAGCACTATCCCACCTTGTATTTGTAAAGTTCGTCAGTTGCTTTCCTCTGTGTCCTGCAGAATATCTGGCAGACTCTTCTGTGAAGCAGGAATTTTGAAGGACTGTCCTGCCTTGTTTTGGCAAAGTTCAACAGTCACTTCCTCTGTGTCCTGCATACAGTCTACAGAGCACATTGTCAGCAGTCAAAGGCCAGAGCAGTTTCTTTGCCTAGTGTCTGACCTTGCCACAATGAAAGCAAACTCCACAAGGAGTTTCTTCAATGTCCATCATCTCTGAAGTAAATTGCTGCTGCCAGGAGCAGATGTGTCTCATTGTCATGAAAACCTTATGTTAACAAAACATTGTAAATGCCATATTCTATAGGTCTTTAAAGTATTTGAAGACCAAATAATCTAAAATATATCTATTTAACCTTGAAAACATACCTAATATTACTACAAGTTTAATTATTATACATTAACTACTAACCACATTTCTTACTTATACATTGCATTTTAAATGAACTGCATAAGTACAATACCCTAAACAAAAGTAAAAAATATATAGTGCAACAAAATTAACATTAAATTTGTATCAATATACCAAAATCCATGCTAATGCAAATATCTGAGATTACTAGTTGTCTTTTTATCCTATATTCCTATATTCCCCTAAATATAGCAAACATCCATAACCTACCAAATAGCCAAAAGTCTCCCACACCCCTCTTGGGAATGTGGGCATCATGTTCTGTCTGTGGGCAAAGGCATCTTTAAGGTCCCTTAGAAAATTTGAGATAATGGCCAAGTCCTGGGAAGACCAGCTATAACCTTTGTTGATAGATACCACCTGTCAAGGTTCAGGAGGTCTCCCTTGATCAAACTTGATCCATATTAACCTGGAACAAATCCACAGCCTCTTGTTTCCTGTAGAAACAAAAGCAAAACCACTTCTCCAAAGCAATGCATATTTTAAGTTCCATTTTACAAATACATTTTTTGACTTCTGCTTTAAAGTTGATAGCCCTAAAGTATCTAGGTTAGTTCAATTTTGCAGTACTATTCACAATCCCATGTCTTCTAGCAGCTGTCTTTTGCTCATCAGCAGTCAAAAAGTTCAAAATCAACACAATAACATACAGGATCCAGACTCCCTGTGTATTTTCCATCATTGTGTGAATTTTGGGTTTGTTTTTTTTTTTTTAACTTTACTGCTCTCTTTAAAGACTTTATTATTTTAAACTATTTCTTTCTATGACTGTCCATACTCTTTATTTCTTTCTTCTTTTTTTAAGATTTATTTATTTGTTACGTATACAGTGTTCCACCTGCATGTATGCATGCAGGCCAGAAGAGGGCACTAGATCTCATTATAGGTGGTTGTGAGCTGCCATGTGGATGCTGGGAATTGAACTCAGGACCTCCGGAAGAAGAGCCAGTGCTCTTAACCTCTGAGCCATCTCTCCAGCCCCTTTATTTCTTTCTTAAGCCTACACACATTGTAAAACACACTGGAACCTGTTTAGAGGTTTTGTTTTGTTTTGTTTTGTTTTTAATCTGGACCTATTTTACTGTGTATCTCTAGTCTTTTTTGATTGTGTGAGCAAACTTTAAACTGCTAAGCTACAGCTGGATCCTCCTTGCTGCTCTATCCGCTGGCTGCACCCGCTTCTCAAGTCTGAGAGCCAAGCCTAGAGCTCATGGCCTGGTCAGAGGTGCATTGGACCAGGAACTGCATTCAATCCCCCCAACTCTGGAATGCCAGTGCCCTGCACAGTGGCAGGTGTTTTTCACTTAGTTTTTTGTTTCTATTTAATGTGAAAAAAGGCTGTTTCTGTACAGCAGAACTTCTTAAAAGAGTAGTATCCATATTTTTTCTTCTTTTCTTTCTTTTTTTTTTTTTTTTGTTTGTTTTTTTTGTTTTCAGCTTTCTCAGACCCTAGGGATATTCAAGCCCCTTGTTGGTATGCCAAAATGTTGTTTTGTTTTTTTTTTTTAACAACAAATTCTTTGGGGCCCACTACTCAGCTCCCAAATAAATTACACACTGAGGCTTGTCCTTAATTACAAATGCCCAGCCTAAGCTTGGCTTGTTGCTAGCCAGCTTTTCTTAACTTTAAATTATCCCATCTACCTTTTGCCCCTGGGCTTTTCCCTTTCTTTTACTTCTGTATATCTTGCTTTCACTCTTACTCCATGGCTGGCTGGGTGGCTGGGTGGCTGGCCCCTGGCGTCCTCCTCTTCTTGTTCTCTTGCTCCTGCTTCTTTTCCTCTCAGATTTCTCCTATTTATTCTCTCTGCCTGCCCGTCCTACCTATCCTTTCTCCTGCCTTGCTATTGTCTGTTCAGCTCTTTATTAGACCAATCAGGTGTTTTAGACAGGCAGAGTAACACAGAATTAAACAAATGCAACATAAAAGAATGCAGCAGGAGAGATGCTGCCAGCCACCAGGAGGAGAAGCATGATGTAAGATACCGGTAAGCCACGAGCCACGTGGCAAGGTATAGGTTTATAGAAATGGGTTAATTTAAGATATAAGAACAGGATCGAATCAAGATGGCGGCTGCCGCTGGTGGGCCGTGTGTGAGAGCAAAATAGGATGATGAACTGATGTGGAAGTAAGAGGAACAGGGCCACAAAGAAAGACGTCAAAAAAGGCCTGCGGGTGAGCGGATCGCCGGACGCACGGGTGAGAGGCGCGGTACGAGCAGCGTGGTCGTGGCGAGCACAGGGAAGGAGCAGTGGCCGGGGGCTCCCTGGGTGACCCTTTGGGGCGCGACAGAGCTGGGTGAACGCAAGAAGAGGAGCTACAAGGATCAGGGACACCTGTACCCGCACAGTGGATGTTAATCACCTTGCTGATTGCTTCTCAATGGGGAACTAGTGGAGAGCGCAGCGCCCTGCGAGACCTGAGCTCCGTGGCAGGGAACAGTGCAGCTGTGGCTACAGAGGCAACAAGGGAGGACGCCGCGGTGCTCGCAGGAACCTGAAGGATCGAGGAGCCAGAGAAGGAGGGCCAGCCACCCAGCTATACAGCAAGCCACGGAGTAAGAGGTGTCTTTGGATCCTGTATTTCAAGAAGCTCTCAAAAGAACTTATTAAGACCACACAACCACCGAACCAGAGCACCAGAATCATAAGTATACACCTCACCGACTGAGAACAGGGGTGGTCAGCTTGCCCAGAGAACCAGATTTTTAGTTTCTCATTTCCCGGTGCTTGAAGTTTCTCATTTCTGAGGCTTAGAGGTGTAAGCCTGAAGGGTTAGGGTCTCACACCATCTGCACTGAGCAGAGAAAGAGATGAGTAGACGCCAGCGGAAAAATACAGGCAACAACATAAAGGCCTATATGACAACACCAGAACCTACCGACCCTACAAGTGTAAGTCCTGAACATACCAAGGCAGAAGAAACAGAAGAAATTAATCCTAACAATGACTTAAAGAAGATGATAGAGGCCCTTAAAGAAGAAATAAAAAATATTCTTAAAGAGGAAATAAAAAATTTCCTCAAAGAGGAAATGAAAATCTCCATTAAAGAGGATAAAAAATTCCCCTAAAGAGGAAATGGAAAAACTCCATTAAAGAGGGAATAAAAAACTCCCTTAAAGAGGAAATGAAAAACTCCATTAAAGAGGAAATAAAAAACTTCCTTAAAGAGGAAATAAAAAAATCCCTTAAAGAAATGGAAGAAAAAACAAACAAAAAAATGGAAGAAAGCAAAGAAAGCCAAGAAAAAATAATTAAACAGATGAAAGAAACATTCCAAGATCTGAAAAAAGAAATTGAGACAACAAAGAAAACACAAGCTGAGGGAATGCTGGAAATAGAAATCCTGACTAAACGAACAGGAACTACAGAAACAAGTATAACAAACCGAATACAAGAGATGGAACAGAGAATCTCTGACACTGAAGACACAATAGAGAAAATAGATTCGTCAGTCAAAGAAAACACTAAAGACAAAAAAGTCGTAACGCAAAACGTCCAGAAAATCTGGGACACCATGAAAAGACCAAACCTAAGAATAATAGGGATAGAAGAAGGAGAAGAATACCAACTCAAAGGCACAGAAAATATATTCAACAAAATCATAGAAGAAAACTTTCCTAACCTAAAGAAAGAAATACCTATGAAGATACAAGAAGCTTACAGAACACCAAATAGGCTGGATCCAAAAAGAAAGTCCTCTCGCCACATAATAATCAAAACATTAAACATACAGATCAAAGAAAAAATATTAAGGGCTGCAAAGGAGAAAGACCAAGTAACATATAAAGGCAAACCTGTCAGAATAACACCAGACTTCTCAATAGAGACTATGCAAGCTAGAAGGTCCTGGACAAATGTTATGCAGACACTAAGAGACCACGGATGCCAACCTAGACTATTATATCCAGCAAAACTCTCAATCACCATAGGCGGAGTAAACAAAATATTCCATGATAAAACCAGATTTAATCAATACCTATCCACAAACCCAGCCTTACAGAAAGCACTAGAAGGAAAAATCCAACCTAAAGAAGGAAGATGAAGTCCTCAATACAGTCTGAAGAGGATGATTTTGTTCCAGAGCTACATAGAAATGTTCACCCCCGAGAGAGGCCCGATTGGGAAGAAACACTTAGTGCGATGATAAACCAGTTTCATATATACATATATAGTATATGTAAGTAAAGGTGACTGAAGAATTACTCACAGGAAAATAGTACAGTATGTTTTGTTGCTTTGTATGTTTATTGAGTAGATGTTTCCAGGTACTGTTTTAGATGCTGTAGGTAGAGAGGTAGAATATAATGTGAAATAACCATTGCTGGCTGTATGAAAAGGCTACAGATGGCCTTTGTGAGAAGGTGAGATATGAGCAGACACTGGAGAGTGTAAAGGAGCAATAGTATGTTTATCTGGGAACACATTAGGAAATGGAAGAACAAGTTAAATAAAGGCTATGTCATAGAATTAAAAAAAAAAAGAATGCAGCATATCTTTGCATCATTAAAGAAATGTTCCACAGCATAAACAAATGTAATATATCTTAATATTCTACAACAGAGAGACGAGAGATCTTGCCTCAAAACAAAGTGAAAGAGAGAACTGGCTCCCACAGTTATGTAGTAGCCCATGAATGCACACATATACACACACATGAATTAAATAAATGATAAAAGGATTAAATATAAAAATATCCCAACTATAGCAGTCCTTATTAATCTTTCTAAACATTTATTTTGTTTGTCTGTTTGTTTCCATTATTGCTTTTCTTTTTTTTTCCTTTTTTGGGGAAGTTTTTGTTTGTTTTTTGTTTTTGTTTTTGTTTTTTTCGAGACAGTGTTTCTCTGTGTAGCCCTGGCTGTCCTGGAACTCACTCTGTAGAGCAGGCCAACCTTGAATTTGGGCCCACCTGCCTCCACCTCCCAAATGTTAGGATTAAAGGCTTGCACCACACATTTATTTTTTAAGATAAAGCTGTCACACACATGAATTATAAATAAAATAAAATAACGTGTAACCAGGAGTTCAGGCACAACTACACTGGAAGAGTTTCCCTAAATAAATTCACATTTCTGGAATAGCCCGAGTCAATGCCCTCTAGAATATCTAGCAACTGGGTAGAGAACAATTGAAGAAGCTGGACACAGTTGGGTGCTCCTGTAATCCCAGCTATTTGGGAGGCTGAGGAGGATCACGTGAGTTCAAGGTTTTGAGATAACAGTGAGATGTTATGTCAGAAAGGAGTGAAGGGAGCTGATGACTGCTTTCACCATGAGATGTGAGAGTGCACAGCTTGATCCGAGTCCCTAAGAGAGCGCTGCGCACAGCGCAGTAAGCAGAGCACAAATTAAGACAAGATACCAGTCCATACTTATCAGATTGGCAAAAAGTAGAAATGTGATCCTGCAAAGGTTAGCATGGATTCAGGAAACAAGATCCCTGTGCCTGCTGGCTACAGGCAGTCTTAAGGAAACCTAGAAGAGGCCTGCCTCCTGGACAGATGCACCCAGGGGAGCAGGCTAATGTGCTCGAGGGTGGCTCCAAGGCTTTCTTGCCAGGACTGCCCACACCAGTGTTCACCACTAAGGACAGACAGAAATAAAATGAGCCAAGAAAGACAGTGCTTGGTTAGAACTGTGGCCTGAGTCAACAGGAATATGCATCCAATATAATACGCTTAAGACATGGGAAATGAGACCTATATATAGCAACCACAATTTATGTAAGTCAGAAATTAGAGCCACTGCAGGCGGATCTCTGTGAGTTCGAGGCCAACCTGGTCTACTGAGTGAGTTCCAGGACAGCCAGGACTGTTTCCCAGAGAAACCCTGTCTCAAAAAACTAGATGGACGGACAGACGGATGGACGGACAGACGGATGGACGGACGGACGGACGGACAGACAGACAGACAGACAGATAGATAGATAGATAGATAGATAGATAAAATAAATCAGAGCCACTGAGATGGCTCAACAGATAAAGATCTTGCCACCAAGCCTGACAACCTGAGTTTGATCCCCGGGACCCACCTAGTGGGAGGATAGAATAGATTCCCACAAGTTGTCCTCTGAACTCACATATGTGCTCACTATGACATTCGGGTGCCACACACATATATGCACAAAAAAATGTGAATGAATGTGGAAAAAAAAACAAGATTGCTCAGCCCAGGCTCCGGCCCTGCATCATCACCTGAAAGTGTGAAAGTGTATTTTTTGTCTGATGATACTGTTTGTCCAATCAGAATGTCATTCCACAACACAACAGCAGGTACATGTTTGTACTCACTGCTGTGTCTCTGAAACCTCAAATGACTCCTGGCACATAGTAGGGGCTTGGTAAACTGCAGATAAGCACACAGCTCGGTAGAGAGGGCAGCACAGGACAGATAAGGGAATCGGATGTGTCCAGAGCTCAGTTTGATTTTTGCAGCCCAGCACTGCAAAATAAAATAAATTGTAACTTTTAAAAATTGAGGGGTGCCAGGTGTGGGGGCGCATGCCTTTAATCCCAGGACTGGGGAGAGAGAGGCAGGAGGATCTCTTTGAATTCAAAGCCACCTGGTCTACATAGAGAGCTCCAGGACAGCCAGGACTACATAAAGAGACCCTGTCTCAAGAATAAATAAATATTCAGGGGCCTATGAGATGGCTCAGTGGCTAAAGGCACTTGCTACCAAGGCTGATGACCTGAGTTCAATCCTCAGGACCCACAGGGTGGAAAGAAAGAACTTGACTCCCAAAAGTTACCTTGTAACCTCCAGATTGGCTCTCCCACCCAAAATAAATTAAAACATTTTTAATTAAAATTCTTCTTTAATTTAGGCACATTAAGGTTCATCATAAGAAAGAATGCATATTCTCAAAATGTGGAGTGCAAATTCACGGTACAACCACTTCAGTGCCCTAGAGTACATGAGACTAGAAGAGAAAACAGTGATGACACGAAGCACTTGCAGTATCACCACAGTCGCTTTCAAAGAAAAAGAACTCAATACAAAAGTTCCACAAGATGGCACCCTTGCATTCCAAAAGCGTGCCCAGGCTCTCGCACACAAGAATGCCCGGCAAGGCGCAGGAAAGCTCAAAGGCCACCTGAAAGAAAATAATGCAGGGCTGTGGACTGCCACGACTTGGTGTTTCCCAGCTCTCGGAAGAACGAGCGCCTGCTTCCTGCATCCGGCTGTATTTGAAGGGGAAGGAGAGCAATGTTGGCCATGTGGTGAAGTTCCTTCTTCGGCATCACCACCACCAAAGCGTCACTGAACACAGCCCTGCGAGTCTGCTAGGGGCTCACCTTTGTTTGGTAGGAATCAATCCTTCCAGGAGAGTGAAAACAGAGCACGTTTTGCTTAGAACAACACTCCAGTTTGCACAATATTTGTGAGAACTATTTGATGTTGAAGGAAACACTAAGTAAGGCCTAGAAAAATAAAAACTATGAACATTTTCTCCTCAAATACACAAGTCATCACTGTAGGAAGTAGCCCCGACTGCAGAAGTTTAGGATCCAAAGAAAAGGAAAAGCTTGTTCGGTGCAGCATCCTTTCAGATAATAAAATCTGGAAACCGCATGACTATCCCGCACCGTGAAAATGGATAAGTGGATTAAATGATTGAATTCTAGGCGGCCGTGTCAAGTGTGAGTGGATAAACGAAGTTGCGGGATCCTGCTGATGGTGAAGCTGGTGTGTCTCACTGCTCCAGCGTTCTTTTTCCACGCACACGGTGATGCCAGGCAGCGATGGGGGAGGCTGGTTCCCTGTACCTGCTGCGGGCACCCTGGGCTCTGCCCACAGTGAGCAGTACAAGGGAGACTGCAAGCCTGGAGTTGGAAGACAAGCCCTTTGATGTCTCCGGTCTCGGCTTTCATCCCTGCAGCCTTTGGTACCAGTCTCTGGCTGCCTCTTTTTTTTTTTTTTTTTTGGCATGCCCAGAACCAGCTTCATTGTGTGTTCCCACCCCACCCCCAGAGGCACCAGCCCCTGCCTCCAGGCATTCTTCCCTGAGCAGGCAGGGCTGTTCCCTCAAGCTTCTACATTGCAATAGCTCCAACATCTTGCCTTTGTAAGCAGGCCCCAAACAGGGATTACTCCAGTTCTCTCTTTGATTGAAATTCCCTAATACCTAGTGTAAACACTTCGTCTTTTAAAAATCAAACTTTCTGTTATAATACCTAATGTGGACTCTGATTGATAAAATGACCTTGTGCAGCTGGGCAGTAACGGCGCACACCTTTAATCCCAGCACTCAGGAGGCAAAAGCAGGTGGATCTCTCTGAGTTCCCGGCCAGCCTGGTCTACAGAGTGAGTTCCAGGCCAACCAAAGCTGTTACACAGAGGAACCCTGTCTTGGGGGGGGGGGGTGAGGGGGGATATGACATGCCACAAAATAAAAATAGATACATATCTAGAGGAAGACTGTCTTAGTTACTTTTCTATTGCTGTGATAAGATACCCTGACCAAGGTAACTTACAAAAAAATGCTTATTTGGGGCTTACAGTTTCATAGGGTTAGAGTCTGTGACCATCGTGGTGGGAAGCATGGCAGCAGGCAGGCAGGCATGGCATTGGGGCAGTAACAAGAGCTCAC
>CABHPP010136152.1:26720-41976 GCA_902168425.1 Peromyscus attwateri | reverse complement strand
GACAACGTGGCGCAGATCCAGGAACCAGGTGCTGGGTGAGAACAGGCTGAACTTTGACCCCAGAGGAGCAGGAACCGTCCCCTAGGCAGATTCCACAGTGCTGACAACCTGGCTCACGGCTAACCCTGCATAAGCATGCTTCCTGAGTCTTGTAAAATTGTAGCTCTGCTAGAGGAAAAGCAGAAGCTAAGACCCGCCCTTCCTCAAGTAGTTCTGGCCACAGTTGTTGGGAACTCTCTTTCCTCTCACCAATTCCTTTTGTTTAATTCATTTATTAGGGGTATGAGTGTTTTGCCTGAATGTATGTGCACTGCTTGCAGAACTGGTGTCCCTGGGGGGTGGAGGGGGCAGGCCACAGTCCTGTCCCCTTATTTTACAAATTCTTGTCTTAAGGTTTCCTGCTGGTATGAAGATGAGCTGCAGACATCAAGTTGACAGGGTTAACCTTCACATCTAGCTTGCACAAGGCTCTGGGTTTGCCTCCAGCATTACCAAGAAGCAAACAACACCCAAATACCTGACCTTGGATTAGGCATCGGCTTCTTAAACATGACACCAAAAACACAGGAAAAGAAAAACAAAAAATTGGGTTTTATCAAAACCAAAAATATGTCCTGTTCAAAGGATCATCCAAAGTGAGAAGATAAGGGCTTGAGTGTGACTCAGTAGCAGAGCATCTGCCTAGACTCTGCCATTGAGGGGCTGGAGGGATGGCTGAGTGGGAGATGACCAGCCTACAGTCTAGTCTACCAGCCTGAGCTACATGAGACTGTGTCAAAAAAACAAAACAAAACAATATTAAAAAAAAAAAAAAAAACAAGCAGGGCAGTGGTGGTGCATGCCTTTAATCCCAGCACTCGGGAGGCAGAGGCAGGAGGATCTCTGAGTTTGAGACCAGCCTGGTCTACAGGGTGAGTTCCAGGACAGCCAGGGCTACACAGAGAAACCCTATCTTGAAAAACAAAACAAAGAAACCAAACAGCATGAAGGAAAATGTTTGCTGTGCAAGAGTGAGGTGATCTTAAATTCCCAGGATCCGTGTAAAAACCAGGTACAGTAGCATGCGTCTGTAATCCCAGGCAGAAACAGATCCCCAGAAGCTGAGAGGTCAGCTGGCCTGGCGTTTGCAGCAGGAAACAGGAGACCCTGCCTCAAACAAAGTGTCAGTGAGGACTGACACACTCACCGGACATGGTACACATATGCCTGCACTCAAATACTGGAACACAAATGTATGAACATAACACACACACACACACACACACACACACACACACACACACACAACTTGCTTCTGTCTGGTATTTTTGTCACAAAAAACGAGAAAAGTAATTAATGCAGAGGTATCAATTGCTGTCAAAATTGGAGCCCCCTAGGAGGTTTGGGAATGCTGGGAAGATGCTGTAGACTTAAGCAGGGTAGATCTCATTGAGAAGGTGACAATTGGGGCTAGAGACAGCTCAGGGAATAGAAGCACTGTTCTTGCAGAGGCCACAGGTTTAGCCCCTCAGCACATCAGGCAGCCCACAGCTGCCTGTAACTCCAGTTCCAGGGGATCCAATACCCTCTTCTGGCCTCCTCAGGTACCAGCACACACTTAGCACTCATACATTTGTTCAGGCACACACAATTTTTAAAAAGAACACTTGAATTGAGGGTTAAAAGAAACAAGGGAGGAAATTGTGTAAGAGCACAGAGGAGCTGGTTGTTATGGCGCACACCCTTAGTCTCAGCACTCCGGAGGCAGAGGCAGGCAGATTTCTGTGAGTTCAAGGCCAGCCTGGTCTACAGAGTGAGTTCCAGGACTGGCAGGGTGGTACATAGAAAAACCTCGTCTTCGGGCTGGAGAGGTGGCTCAGAGGTTAAGAGCACAGGTTGTTCTTCCAGAGGTCCTGAGTTCAATTCCCAGCAGCCACATGGTGGCTCACAACCATCTATAATGAGATCTGGTGCTCTCTTCTGGCCTGCAGGCATACATGCAGGCAACAGTGTAGTATACATAATAAATAAATAAATACTTAAAAAAAAAAAAAACTCGTCTTCAAAAACCAAAATGAAAAACAACAAAACAAAGCAAAACAAGAACACAGAGGAAGTCCCCCGACCCCTTTTTGAGGAGGGGGTTGTTTTCAAGACAGGGTTTCTCTGTGTAGCTCTGGCTGTCCTGGAACTTGCTCTGTAGACCAGGCTGGCCTCAAACTCACAGAGATCACCCGCCTCTGCCTCCTGAGTGCTGGGATTAATGACCTGTGCCACCACTGCCAGGCTAGAGGAAGACTTCTGCTAGCAGAGGAAACAGCTGGTATCAGAGGAGAGTGCCTGGATATTATCAGTCTTCAAAGTATGTAGCAATCCTGGACAAATAACACTGTGTCCCCTTAGGTTTCCTGTCTCTCTGGGAGGCTGAGCATCCTTTTGTGCTGTGTGTGGATTCTTGGCAGCCTGAATCTTTCTAAGCAGTCACTGTCTTTCCACCTCAACTGTGCCTGCACCCCTGGGTCGGAAGGACCCCACTGATTTGTAAATATCTGTCAGTGGACCAGGTGCTCCCTCTAGTGGCAGACCCAGAGCAAAAGGCAGAGGCTTTGCATTTGGTAACTTTTTTTTTGAGACAGGGTTTTTCTGTGCAGCCCTAGCTGCCCTGGAACTCGCTCTGTAGACCAGGCTGGCCTGGAATTCAGAGATCCTTCTGCCTCTGTCTCCCGATTTCTGGGATTAAAGTCGAGAACCATTACCGCACATTGAGGCTCTCTTTCAGGGCTGTAAAACCACTGTCTCGGGCACACATCAAAATTAACCCCAGGGACTGGGGATATGGCTTACTCACTAAAAAGTTTACCATGCAAGTATGAGAAACAGAGTTCAGTTCCCCAGCACGTAAAAAGCCAGAAAAGGTGGCACTCACTCTTTTTTTTTTTCTCCTTGAGACAGAGTTTCTCTGTGTAGCCTTGACTGTCCTGGGACTCACTCTGTAGACCAGGTTGACCTTGAACTCACAGAGATCTGCCTGCCTAAGGCGTACACCACCACTGACCGGCGAGCACTCACTTTTGATACCAGTACTGGGGAGGCAAAGACCGGCAGAGATCCCTTGTGCGTGCTGGCCAGACAGCCTTGTGTAATTGATGAGCTCCAGGTCCGATGAGCCATCTGTTTTAAAAAACAAGGTGACAGTGCCTGAAGAAAGGCACCCTAAGTTGACCTCTGGCCTCCACACAATGCATATACATATACAAGGTGTGCACACGCGTGCACACACATGGGATTTACAATGGAATGCCTAGTGTCAACAGGGTAGGAGCAAGTCCATTCTCACACATGGACTTCACACAGGCCTTTTGGGTTAAAGTTGGCTCTGTCCAACAAAAGCTCTTCAACCCAAGCTGGGCATGGAGCTCAGTGGGTGGAACATTTCCAGTCATCTGTGAAGCTCTGGGTTCAGTCTTCATCACCACATAAAACCACCTGTGAAACTGGGTGAGGCGGCACACACCTTTAACCTCATCACTTGGGAGGCAGAGGCAGGTGGATCCCTGGGTTTGAGGACAGTCTGGTCTATTGAACAAGTTCTAAGACAGCCAGGGCTGTTACACAGAGAATCCTTGTCAAAAAGAAGAAGAAGGAGAAGGAGGAGGAGGAGGAGGAGGAGGAGGAGGAGGAGGAGGAGGAAAAGGAAAAAAAATTACTTCAATGTTGGACTTGTTCACATGTACTACCATAATCCCAGCACCTGAACTGAGCAGGAGGACATCCTGGGCTACTTGCAAGACCCTGTCTTAGAACTGGAGAGATGGCTCAGCAGTTAAAAGCACTTGTACGGGCTGGAGAGATGGCTCAGAGGTTAAGAGCACTGACTGCTCTTCCAGAGGTCCTGAGTTCAATTCCCAGCAACCACATGGTGACTCACAACCATCTGTAATGAGATCTGGTGACCCGCCCCGCAGGTCCAGTTATTCGTGGGTCTCTAGCCGGGAAACACCTGAAAAATCATGGGGAGAGAGAGGAACGAAGCCGAGCACAAATGAGACACTGAGTCACTCTGAGTCGTGTCAAGGCTTCGTTTATTAACTGAATTGCTGATGCTTTTATAGAAGACTTTAAGCGGGGAGGGGGAGCTGAGAGAGGGGAGTGGAAAATTTTCAGGAGAAGTCAGAGTGATGGGGGGGGGGAGGTGAGGTTTCTTTGGTCCAAGGCTTTGCAGGTGGCCGATTACTGTTCAAGGCTATATCTAAAAGTATACTTCTGGGCTGGAGAGATGGCTCAGAGGTTAAGAGCACTGACTGCTCTTCCAGAGGTCCTGAGTTCAATTCCCAGCAACCACATGGTGGCTCACAACCATCTGTAACAAGATCTGGTGCCCTCTTCTGTCCTGTAGTCATACATGCTGTATACATAATAAATAAATAAATCTTTAAAAAAAATTTATTTATAAAAAAAAAAAAGTATACTTCTTAGTTAGGCCAAGGCCATCCTAACTTTGCAAGCCTCCTAGCAGAAATTCAAAGCACAATAGATTTAATTCACACAGGCCTGGGTCAGTTTCCAACAATCTGGTGCCCTCTTCTGGCCTGCAGGGATACATGTAGGCAGAACACTGTATACAAAACAAATAAATAAATCAATAAATCTTTAAAAAAATAAATAAAAAATAAAAGCACGTGTACAATCATGAGGACTACAGTTCAGATCCCAACATGCAAGTCATGCCTCTCACTCCAGCCCTGCGGGCTCTAACATCCTCTTCTGGTTGCCTGGTGTGCACAATGCTGGAATTACAAGCGTGCACCACCACGTTCACTGGTGCTGGAGATTTGTCCATGGTAAGCAAGCACTCTATCAGCTGTGCAAGTGTGCACACATGCACACATCTTTCAAAGAAAAAGACCATGCATGGGCTGGAGAGATGACCCAGAAGTCATCTTCTAGATGTTCTGAGTTATTGAGAGCCACTGGTAGCAAAAGCCCATGGGAGTATACAGCAGTGACAACTAGAGTTTAGAAGGTCAACCTATCAGAACTAAGGGTTCTGTTAGAGGAAACCATCACACAAGGCGTTATGGAATTACTGCCTTTTGAATGAACTGGCTGGCTGTTGTTGTAAACTTCTTGTGCAATAACAGCTATGGTTCTCCCCATTTACCGTGCATCTCCATGTTAGTGTACATGTAATCTCATGATTGCATCTCAATCTTGGGCACAACTTTCCCTATACATTTGGGGTAATTGGATAACTGTCTCCAGCTGTGTTTATTTTTTCATTAACATAAATCAGGCCAGGGCCATTCTCCAGACAAAAGCATTTCAGCTAAAATACCTTTTTCCAAGGACAAATGCAGAGAAATAAACATGAGCTCATCTCACTCACAGAGAGAGAAAAGAACCACTAACAATTAAATCCTCAACTCCTTACCTTCGCACTGGGTTATTTATACAAAACCCTAATTTAAGAGATTTACTGCTCACATTCCTGGGATGATGTTTTAGTCACTCGCTAGTTACTGAGTTAAGGCAGTTACTTCCCACTGACCCAAGGAGATTGCCTTCAAGGCCAGGCAGGCATAGGTGCCAAGCTTCTTTCTTGTGCAAATTAAGTTTTTATTCCTCCTCAGCCAGGTGCTATTCCTAGATTCCCTAATTGATCTTAGCCTTTAGTTGGTCCTACCAGAGAACTCCCCTTTAGTCACTCCCCTTTTGGAATGTAATTGGAAGCTGACATTTATTGCTTTATGTGTGGATCCTTATCACCTCTCTCTCTGACCCTGAAAACTTGAAGCCTCTGAACTGCTTTGCCAAAGAATTTCTGCTTGTGTATACATGCTGGTTCTCTGAGAGCACTGGGGAGAATTGATTGAGAAGAACAAAGATGAGGATGAAGATGGAAAGAACTGGGTAGAATGATGAGAGGACAGCAGAAGGGACCGAGAGCCGGAGGGACCCAGAGGAGCTAAGTAAGAGAACAGAAAAGAAACTCTGCAGATAGAATTGACTTAGAAGAATAAAGTGAATGGACTAATGAACTCAGTGTGCTTACATTCATTGAACATCCCTCAGATTAGTATCCTTAGCTGTTTGTAGCATCTATTCTGGACCCTGATAGAAATCTCCTCAAGGCAAGCACTTGGGGGGGGGGGGTAGATTCGTTACTGAGTTCAATTCCCAGCCACCAAACTGTGGCTTACAACCATCTGTAATGGAATCTGATGCCCTCTTCTGGTGTGCAGGCATGCATGCAGACAAAACACTTGAATACATAAAATTCATAAAGAAATGAACCTTACAAGAAAAAGACCCTGTTTCAAATCCCCAAACTAAAGCAATAAGAATTGAACTCATCAAGTGACAAGGTAAGGCAAAAGAATGTTCCTCAAAAGCATTAGTTAGAGATGGCTCTTTGAGAGGACCCGAATTCCACACCCAGCCCTCACACTGAGCGGCTCACAACCTGTTAACGCCAGCTCCTGGGGAATCTTATGCCCTCTTCTGGCCTATGGCAGTACTGCACCCACGTTGCACAGCTCATGCTCGGACACTTACATATGCACATAACACTTAAAAATAAAAATCTTAGCCAGGCATGGTGGTGCACACCTTTAGTCCCAGCACTCAGGAGGCAGAAGTGGGTGGATCTCTGAGTTCAAGGCCAGCCTGGTCTACACAGAGAGTTCCAAGACAGCCAGGGCTACACAGAGAGACTTTGTCTCTCCCCCTCCCCCCCCCCCTCACACACACACACACACACACGCACGCACACACACAAATTTTTCAAAAAAAGTGATTTGGGCAAGGAAGTCGAGACTCAAGGAGCAGGTGGAAGTCTACAGAGGACCAAAATATCAACATAATGTTCAAGTGTCTCTAGGCAAGACATCTAAAAAAGAGGAGAGAGATTCTTTTTTTTTTCTCTTTTTGGCTTTTTGAGACAAGGTTTCACTGTGTGGCCCGGGGCCTGTCCTGGAACTCACAGAGATCCACCTGCCTCTGTCTCCCGAGTGCTGGGATTAAAGGCGTGCGCCACCACGGCTCATCTTAGATTGATTTATTGATAACCAGAAATAAACAAGTCTAGTTGGAACTCACTGAAAAGAAGATTGCTCTGAACTCCAGTCTCTGGAAATTTGGTTTGACTTGTATATGGGCTTAAAATAAGAAAAGAAATACTTACTTTTATTTTACGTGTATGGGTATTTTGTTTGCACATATGCCCCACGTGCGTGCAGAGCCAGAGGAAACCAAAAGAGGGCATCGGCCCCGCTGGATCTGGAATTCAGACAGTTCTGAGATGCCGTATGGTTGCTGGGACTGGAACCCAGGTCCTCGGCGGGAGCAGCCAGTGCTCTTTGTCACCAAGTGAGAGGCAGTGGGACCTGGGAGAATCGAACCAATAAATGAGGCAGAATAAAGTCTCATGCAGTAGCCAACTTTATTCAGAGCCTCAGGCCATTCATACCCTGGGGGTTAACAAAGGTCCCATGAGTAAAGTTCTCATGACTTCAGGCTGTATCCAGTCACAAGGACAAGCCACATGTGGCAAAAAACGTGTTTTTCCATGGACACATATAAAGGGTAGTCTAAACATTTACTTAAACAGCAGCAGCAAGCAATAAGGAGTAATCTGAAGTAAACTCATTCCCATCTGCTATACCTGGTTGGAGCACAAACACACATTCCAAGAGCAATTCCATGTTTTGAAGAAACTGAGGTCACAAGACTCCTGTCTTATTTTCTTGGAGTGTTCTCACGAGCACTCAGAATTCTCCTCACATGACTCCATTCCTAGACCATGTTCCGACGTTCTTAACCACTGAGCTATCCCTCCAGGCGCTTGTACCGGACTTTACCAATGTTAAACTGCCTTTTATTCAGAACTATCATCCCCTAGGGCCTCAGTGGGCTTCCAAGGGAATCTCTCCATGGGAAGAAACCCCTCGAAGGGACTTGGTAAAGCGTGAATGGGTGAATTGGCCACATGGACGCAGGAGATCTTGGACCTATTCTTGGAATGTTTGTAAGTCTGAGGTTCTCCGCAATGCGTGAGAGAGGCAAAATGAAAAACACAATGTGGTGCAGACTTTCAAGGTTCACAAGACACAGGCTAAGAATAGCTGCTCAGAGACTGTGTTATTGACACTGTGAAGTTGGGAACCTGGGAAGAACGGGTGTGAGATTACAAAGGCAGAAACTCAAGGCTGTGCCCAGACTTCTTTTTTTTTTTAATTAATTAATTTTATTTTATAAGCATGTTATGCCCAGATCACGTCCCCAAAGAAGCCACCGGAGACTTTAGATACAGAATGCAAAAGCAAGGTTTATTGTTCTTACTACAAGCCATGGTCAGGGAAGCTCGATCCCAAGCAGTGAGGCCGGGAGGAGCTTGTCCTTTCTTGGGGAAGTTAGTTTTTATAGGCAAAACCCATCAAATTTCTTAGAGGGGAGGGGGTTAGTACAGGTCCATCCTTGATTGGTCCAGTTTTTCCCGGGCCTGGACTTGGTAGCTTATCTGTTTGCCCTGTCAGGAGTTTTACAACCCATCTCCGGGGTCCTTGAAGTTTGGGATGTTTTATGACCACTTAGCTTCTGCCAGATGGTTGAATATCCTGACTCTGTGTTTTCTTAAGTTTCTGTAGCTGATAAAGCCACCTGGGAACAAGGGGTCTGAGTTCTTATCTGCACTTAGGAATCCTTGAGCCACCATGGGGGCTGGCTGGCCAAGCATGTACTGATTGTGGGGGCTGGCTCAGTGGTCCAGGCTCTGTCCTTGACTCATGCACATAACTCTAAGTTGGTGAGGGGCCCCATACAGTAAACATCTGGCTGAACTTTACGTGCAGAAAGGGAGCTACTGCAAGGACTATCTATGTCTTTTGTTCACGGCCCTCCCAAAGACTGCTTGCTCAGTCTCAGGAAACTGAAATTGAGACCTGATCTCTGAGAGAAGACTGAGCAGCCTGTTATGGCATCTGCTTGGTCCTTTCAAGCATTGGTGTTTTGCCTGCATATATGGGTGTCAGGTCCCCTGGAACTGGATTTACAGTTTTGAACTGCCATGTGAGTGCTGGAAATTGAACCTAGGTGAAAGGGTATACGGCACTGGTGGCTGGCGCTGATTACCGCGTGGAAAGGTCACGGTCACGGCAGAACCCAGTGGTACCTTTTAGAGCTTTATTGGGAGGAGACAGAGAAACAGAGGGGGGGTGGTGCATGCTCAGCTTTTAGGCTGGGATGCAGTTGCCCGCTGATGATGACATAATAAGGCACCAGACGAGACCCCCAAGCTGTGCATATACAGAATCCTTATACTATGTCCTTTGGAAGAGCAATCAGTGCTCTTAACCACTGAGCCATCTTTCCAACCCAACCTAGACTTCTTTTTTTTTTTTTTTTTATTTTTTCGAGACTGGGTTTCTCTGTGTAGTTTGGAGCCTGTCCTGGATCTTGCTCTGTAGACCAGGCTGGCCTCGAACTCACAGACCTGGCTCTGCCTCCGGAGTGCTGGGATTAAAGGTGCGCCACCATCACCTGGTGCCTCGCTGTTTCTTGAGACAAAGTCTCACTCTGTAGCCCTGACTGACCTGGAACTGGTGTGCAGTCCTCAAGCCTCTGCCTCCAGAGTTCTGGTTTTACAGCACACACCACTAAGCTCACTCAGCCTCTCTCCCCCCACTTCTCGACTCTCTCTCTCCTCCTCTCTCCTTCCCTCCCTCCCTCCTCTCATCCCCTTTAAAATAAAAAATTTATTTTTATTGTTTGTGTGCTTTTGTGTGTGCATGCGTGCGCGTGTGTGTACACACGTGAGTGCAGGTGCCCTGGTAAGCTGGAGAGGGTGTCAGATTCTGGAACTTGGTTATAGATTTGGGGAGTCAAGGTAGGGGTCCTCTGAAGAGCAGCGATGTATTCCCTTCTGAGCTGTCTCTCCAGCCCTGCCCCACCCTTTTCCCTTGGCTTGAATTCCGCATGTAACCAAGGATGACCTTGAACGTTTTGCACTGTTGTTTTGATTTTGAGACAGGGTTTTGTTATGTAGTCTTGGCTGGCCTGTCACTGCTATGTAGATCAGGCTGGCCTGAAGTCCACCTTCCTCTGCCTCCTGAGTGCTGGCATTAAAGGCATGTACCATGTCTTGTGGGGCTGATCTTGAACTTCTGACCTCTGGCATCCACCTCCCAAGTATCCGTTGACAGGAACTTGTCCCCATGCTTTCTTTTTCTAAATTCAATTACATCTATCTATCTATCTATCTATCTATCTATCTATCTATCTATCTATGGCTTTCTTTTTCTAAATTTAATTACATCTGTCTATCTATCCATCCTTCCATCTCTCTATCATCATCTTTTTATGGTTGTGTGTGTGCATGTGTACGTGTGCGTGCGAGCGTGTGCGTGCGCGTGCAGAAGCAGCTGTGCCACTGCATGCATGGAGGAGGTCTGACTACAACTTTGGGCATTGGTTCTCTCATTTCACCATGTAGGTTCCAGGGATCAAGCTCAGGTTGTCTGGTTTGGCGGCATGAGCCTCTATACACAGGAGCATCTCACTGGCCTGCCCGCTGCTTCTTAACAACAACAACAACATCTTGAAGCACTCCTGTCAGGCATATAGGTCACAGAAAAACGTCTTCGTTATTTTCCTCCTGGTGACTTTCAGTGTTTGCTTATTTTTTTCCCCCTACCTCTCACTCTGTACCAAGGACATACAGTTGGGTGCCCATAAGTTAAATCTATGTATGCCACAACACTCTTGTATTATTAGATGAGGAAAAACAGGTTACAGAGCAACCTATATATAGGAAGACTGCTTTGTGGGGGAAAAATGTATTAGCATGAGGAAAATTCTGGAAGGAAGCATAAAAATGCAAATAGAATTTGACTGGCTGATGCTCACTTGGGCCTCTCCTCGCTTCTCCGGCTCCTCTCATCCGCTCCTCTCACAATCACCGCCATTGTCAGGGTGCATTTGGCTGCCAGGAACGGGAGCCCAATCAAGAGAGGCTTGTGGGAGAATTCAGGAACTTCCGAGGGCCATTTACGCCTCAAGAACAGGGACTTATTTGTGCTGTTCCCTCAATTTTGTTGAATAAGTCTTCGGGTTGGCACAACAAAAATATGAGTCCAAGCTGGCCCCAGGGAGGGCTAGGTGGTTTCTGCCTTCGTACCATCCCGGCCCCTTTCTTATTTTCCCAAGCAGTTCATATTCCTTCTCCTTCTCTTTCTCCTCCTCTCCCTTTCCTCTCCCTTCATTTCTGTTTTTCTTTTGGAAGGGGGCAGTGAAGACAGGGTCTTGCTATGTAGCCATGGCTGGATTGGTATTCACTATGTAGCCCGAGTTGACCTTGAACTGCTTATGATTGTGTGTGTGTGTGTGTGTGTGTGTGTGTGTGTGTGTGTATGTGTAAAACACATCTCAACCCCACAGTGTCCTTCCTCAGGAGCTTGGGGATTAAGCTAGTCAGCAAGTATAGCACGAATTCTAATTGGTCTTAAGAATTAAAAACCCGGAGTCAGATATCAGGGTAAATGCTGGAAGATCAGAGAAGTAAAGGAGCAGTCACAGTCACCTCTTATCTCCACGACTCCTCAGACTGAAAAAGGGCCCTAGCTCCTGCTCCTCTCTCTGCCCAGCCATCTCACTTCCTGTCTCCTGTCTATACAGACCTCCAGACCTCTATGGTTAACTAATGGCTAGCTCCTCCCTCTAGTCTCCAGGCAAGCTTTATTTGTTAGAGCACAAACAAAATATCACCATAAGCAAGCCCCAGGGGCCCACTTGTCCCCAGCTTTCCAGTGTCCCTGTACCTGGCTCTGTGTAGAGATGTTGGAGATTCAATTCACGTCACCAAGCTTGGGTGCTGAACCCTTCACTGACGGCGCTATGTTCTCAGCTAACTTTATTATATTTTATTAAGATAGGGTCTCATGTAGCACAGGCTGATGTTGAACCCCCGTTCTTACCACTTGTGATGTGCGGAAATTAAAGGCACGGGCCACACTTGTCTTGGCCTGGTCCTTGGGATCCCGCTGTGCTAGGATTATAGGCATACAGTACTACGCCCAAGCCTACCTCTACTTCTGATCTCTCTCCCTCTAGCTCTGCTTCCATGGTGATTTGCAAATAAGCACTTTGAGGCGGAAGCTTGTACTGCAGAGGCAGACACTTAGTAACTCCAAGGAGAGCTTCTTTTAAATTTTTACATCTATTTATTTATTTTTATGTGACGTCTGGCCTGCATGTATGTCTGTGTGAGGGCGCCAGATCCCCTGGAACTGGAGTTACAGACAGGTGTGAGCTGCCATGTGGGTGCTGGGAATTGAACCCAGGTCCTCTGGAAGAGCAGCCAGTGCTCTTAACTGCTGAGTCGTCTCTCCAGCCCCTTATTTATTTATCTACTTTGTGTGTGCGTGTGTGTGTGTGTGTGTGTGTGTGTGTGTGTGTGTGTGCACGCGCATGTACATGTAGCACAACCCCATGTGCAGGTGAGTAATGGATGGGGCGCTGGAGGACGATTTGCAAGGGTTGGTTCTCTCCTTCCACCACGCGGTTCCCGGGGATTGAACTCGGGTCATCAGGCTTGACCACATGTGCTCTTAGACTTGCTGAGCTACCTCCCGGGCCCAAAACCTTTCTCAAAGTCCACAAGTGGGTGCGTGAAGGCGCCTCCCCCTTCAGCACGGCCTGCAGGGGAGCACTAAGACAGGTAACCGTGGCCTTCACCACACAGATATTTTGTCACAGTCCGCTTCAGTCGTCCTCTTGACACACTTGGGAGTTCAAAACCTCAGCTGAGGTCCCGTGGAGGTGTTTTCTTATGTCAGTTATGATGTAGGCGGGCCCAGCCCACGGTGGGGAGTTCCATCCCCAGGCAGGTGGTCCTGGGGTCTGTGAGAAAGCAGGCTGAGCAAACCGGAGGAAGCCAGCCGGTAGGCAGCGCTCGGCAGCGCTCGGTCTCCGCTTCGTTCCTGCCTCCGACTTTCTGCCTTGGGTCCCCGCCCGGGCTTGCCTCAGTAATGGAGATGGGAGTTTTAAGCTGAAACAAATCCTTTCCTTTCCAAGTTGGTGTTTGTGAGAGCAAGAGAAGCCGACCAGAGTCTAATTCAATGCCTTGGACGAGAGGGAAAAGGCTTCGTACAAACAGGTACTTCAAAGGAACCTGCCGTCCCACTCCCGTTTTGAGTAGCAGCCCTCAAAAGACGTCTTGATGGCAGGGTTGATGGCATGGGCCTGTCATCCTAGCTAGTCAGAAGGATGATATAGTGGATGAAAGTTCAATGTCTGCTTGGGCTACAGAGCAAGTTCAAAGCCAGCCTGGGCAACTTAGTGAGAGCCTGGCTTAAAATGAAAAAAAAATTTTTATTTGTTTGTTTGTTTATTGCTTTTGTTTGTTTGTTTTGTTTTGTTTTGAGACAAGATTCCTTTGTGTAGCCCTGGCTGTCTTGGAACTTGCTTTGTAGACCAGGCTGGCCTCAAACTCAGAGATCCACCTGCCTCTATCTCTCAAGTGCTAGGAGGTGTGTGCCACCACTGCCTGGCCCCAAAAAATATTTTTAAAAGAAAGAAAAAGAGACTGGAAATACACAGCTCACTGGTACAACACCTGTTTAGCATGCATGAGGCTCTACATTCAATCCTTATTACTACACACACCCAGAGACAGGCATACACACACACACACACACACACACACACACACACACACACACACAGTGTAAATAAATACGGTATTAAAAATTAAAGGAGTTGGAGAGGTGGAATGGTTGTTAAGAGCACTAGTTGATCTTGCAAAGGACCAAGTTTAATACCAAGTACCCACATGGTGACTCACAACTATCTGTAACTCCAGTTCCAGGTGATCTTACACCTTCTTCTGAACTCTGAGGGCACCAGGCATGCACGTGGTACACAGACATACATGCAGGCAAAACACCCACACCCACACACATCATATATATATATATGGTGTTATATGTAATTATATCATATACTTTTATATTGTTACATATATTTTCTATTATATATTTTTACTATATATATTTTATATCATATATAATAAAAAAAAGCAAAACCACGAAGTAAAAAGCACATTAAAACACCCCTTCCTAGGAGGCAGAGGCAGGCGGATCTCTGTGAGTTCGAGGCCAGCCTGGGCTACCAAGTGAGTTCCAGAAAAGGCGCAAAACTACACAGAGAAACCCTGTCTCGAAAAACCAAAAAAAAAAAAAAAAACACCCCTTCCTAGGGCTGAAGAGATGGCTCAGAGGTTAAGAGCATTGTTTGCTCTTACAGAGGTCCTGAGTTCAATTCCCAGCAACCACATTGTGGCTCACAACCATCTATAATGGGATCAGATTCCTTCTTCTGGTGTACATGAAGACAGAGCACTCATATACATAAAATACATGAATAAATAAATACATATTAAAAAAAAAAAAGAAAAAACACCCCTTCCTGCCAGGCGGTGGTGGCTCACGCCTTTAATCCCAGCACTTGGGAGGCAGAGGCAGGTGGATCTCTGCAAGTTCGAGGCCAACCTGGTCTACAGAGCAAGTTCCAGGACAGCCAAAGCTACACTGAGAAACCCTCTCTCGAACCCCTCCCCCCAAAAAAAGCCCCTTCCCTGACTCCTCAGGTTCATGGGTCACAAGGCAAGGGACATCTCTGAGCTTTCTGGAAACATCTTTAGAAGTTCCTCCCCTGACAAATGTCAGTGTGCCTTTGACCAAACCTATACTCTACTACACAGGGGGAGGAGGTCCCCAATTTCTCAGTGAACAAGCAAGAAGAAAACCTGGAGACTGAGGATCAGGAAAAACAGCTGTTTATTCCAAAACAAAAAACACCCCCATCCCCACCCCACCCCAAGTGCCAGCTCTTCTTGCTGTCCTCACCAGGAAGTTGAAGGTGGGTTCAGCACTGGAAGGAAGAGTCGGGACGGGAGTAAGGATGGGATTCAGAGGTGCGGAGGGTCCTCTGGTGCGGCACTTCTGATCTTGTCTCTGACATCTCCTCTGCAGCCTCCAACCAGAAGGGGAGATGCTTTCCTGCACAGTGGTGTGCGCCCTGCCCATGTGTGTTTGGGTGTTTACTGGGGAGCAGGGGGAAGACTCAGAAGGCCAGGTCTCAGCTCTGGAAGCATTGTGGTGGTAGTGGGGGATGAGCAGAATAGGGCCTGCTAGCCCACCCTCAAGACCTCTCCCCACTATGGCTTTATTGAGATAAGAGGTCAAGGCTCCAGGGTCAGGCAGGTGAACGGAGGCTGGAGACT
>CABHPP010136151.1:0-33702 GCA_902168425.1 Peromyscus attwateri | reverse complement strand
CCCCCCCCCACCTGCCCGCCCCGTCTACTCCTAACAAAGCTCTGATACTGGGTTTTGTCATGGCTCATGCCTCATGACCTTTCCCCATGGTAAGCAGCGCCGCTTATCATTTTTAAAAAACAACACTCAGTGTGCTTAGATTCATTTGATACCCCTCAACTTAGTGTCCTTAGCCGCTTGTAGCATCTGTTCTGGACCCTGATAGAAATCCCCTCAAGGCAGGCACTTGTGGGGAATTTGTTATGCCGACATCTTGGTTTCTGCCCATGGAGTCCTGCAAGCGCGGACTGAGAGACGACACATGACATGCTTCCGACCACAGTGTCTATGGTCATTGGTTAGACCAGCCGTAGATGAACAAAACAAGGCTCCAGACCCTGAAAGCAAAAGTCTCCAAGCCAAAGAGAACGGAAAGCCAGGCAGTGGTGGCACACGCCTTTAATCTCAGCACTCAGGAGGCAGAGGCAGGCGGATCTCTGTGAGTTCGAGGTCAGCCTGGTCTACAAAGTGAGTTCCAGGACAGGTTCTAAAGCTACACAGAGAAATTCTGTCTCAAAAAAACAAAAACAAAACAAAAAAGTCCCCAAGCTAGGGAAATCCATGAGCACTCTAGTGGCCCGACTTCCTGCCGAAGGTGCGCGGGTCTGAGGATTCTTGGTAAAGCAGGCTCGCCTCAGAGCCTATAAATCAAAAGTTTCTTAATAATTCTGCATTGTATCACAAGTTAGCATACAGCTTGGTATGAGGATGATGGCTTGTGAGTCACTGACAAGTTAATTGTCCTCTGGGGTCTTGCTGTCATCCTCCTAACGATTCGACTTACCGTTTTATAGAAACCGTGTTGCTAATGCAAGTCTGCCTCCCAGGCTCTGCCACAGACACCCCACCTTGCTTCAACTGACAGAAACGTATCTGGCCCACCTAACTGAAGTCACCTGGTAATGCAGTCAGAGTCCATGGTGGACCCAGGGTGTGTGGGACAAGATTACAGGGATCCTCGGCTGTCTTTTTAAAAAGTAGCTTGTGCCCCAAAGGCAGCCATGATGAGAGTGGGTTCTCTATCCAGGTGGTGGCCTGTATAGCGTCACTGGCTCATGTGCCCCTCAGGGGAGAGCAGGACTCCAATGGTCCTACCCTCCCACAATGCTTCTGGAACCTGACTGGCTCCATTCATACTTCCCCAAGGTTCACATGTGGCGGAGAGCACTCTACATGAGTTCTTAGCAGCAAGTGCCTATAAAGAGCAAGGATATATCCTTTGGTGGGCTTGTGACACTCTCTCTGGGAACGCCTACTTGGTCCATGCACTGTGACTCAGTTGGTATAGGACGGTGGTAGGGAAGCCAGATGAATATACAGTGCCAAGTCAATGCTTATGTGGGAAGAGTGCATGGTTTTCAAAATGTCACTGACAGGGGTTGGGGATTTAGCTCAGTGGTAGAAAGCTAGCCCTGGGTTCAGTCCTCAGCTCTGAAAAAAAACCAACAACAACAAAAAATGTCACTGACAGTGCTAGAGAGGTAGCTCGGTGGTTAAGAGCACTTGTTTCTCTTTCAGAGGACCCAGGTTCAATTCTTATCACATGTGCGCGCGCACACGCACACACGCACACGCACACGCACACGCACACACATGGTAGCTTACAACCATCCACAACTCTAATTCCAAGGTATCTGACACTTTCTTCTGATCTCTGTGGACATGGGGCATAAGAAATGCACATAGTGCATATACATACATGTAGGCAAAATGCTCATACACATAAAAAATTAATAAGTCTAAAGAAATATTGCTGAGTATAAGAGAAAGAAGAAAAGTGAGGAAAGGCAAAAACAAAAGAGCTGTGTTTTGTTTTCCCATGATGACTCGTGTGTGTGTGTGTGTGTGTGTGTGTGTGTGTGTGTGTGTGCGCGCGTGCGTGTGTGCGTGCGTGTGTGTGTGTGTGTGTGTGTGTGTGTGCTCATTCATGTGTGTGAGTGGGTGGGCACTTGTTTGCTATGTCAAGCATGAGGATGTCATAGGACAACCTCGGGTGCTGGAGCTCAACTTCCACTTTGCTTGAGGCAGGGTCTCTTTGTTGCTCACCTGTGTGTACACCAGGCTAGCTGGCCCATGGGCTTCTAGGGAAGCTTATCTCTCCCTCTCTCCTAACTGTAGGAGAACGCAGGTCACCTGTTCTGGGGATTTGAACTCTGGTCTTCACCCTTGTGCAGCAAGCCCTTTCCCTCCCTGAGACACCTCACCGGCAAGTGATGGCAGTCCTTTAAAACGTTCTAGAACTCTGATACATTTCCCCACCTTATAAATCCACAAGTGTGTAATTCACACCTCTGTAAAGCTGTGTTGTCCTAAAAAGCTGTGAATGTGGCCTGGCTGTCCAACAAACCTGTTGTAAATGTGCCAATCAAAATTACTTGTATTTCTCAAGTAGCTGCCAAGCCTGGCACTCCTCTCTGGTTACCAAAGCTGTGGAGGAGGGCACCTTGCCACTGGGTTTGAAAGCTGCTCGTCCGTGATGAGAGAGAGGCATCTGTCCAGCTGTCCACAGGCAGCCGCCTCCTTCTCTGTGGGTGTCCCTCAGCCACACCTGCGTGTGATGGATCTGTGTCTCTCAGCTGTCCCCTGTCTACACTGGCTCCCTGCTTGTTTGCTTTTTGTATAACCGTCCTTCCCAGTTGCTGAGTAAATCCTGACTTCTTTTTAAATTTCAGTCCCCTTCTCTAAGAGGAGGAATTTAAGTCTCAGACTTTATACCTTGAGCTCAGTGAAGCCATCGATTGCTGAGAAACCACGTCGTGGGCCGAAAAGGTTAAGACAAAGTCTCGGGGAGGGGTGTGCCTGCAGCAGCCTCACACACTAACGATTCATAATTAATTCTAAATTGGGGGTGCACACAGGGAGCACCCTGGGGAGCTGGGAGGAGTCCCAGCATGAGCCATGAGCATGTCTGATGTCCTTAAGCCCACTAAGCCCTGGCCTGAAAGAGGATTTCTGAGGGCCAGAGTCCATTCCTGGGCCAGGCAATGCTACTTTTCTAAAACACTTACAAATCTATTCTGCAGACAGAATAAATGTTAGACCCAGGGAACATCAAAACAATTTAAACTTGTGTGTGAGGAGTAGAGAAGCTTGTCTTTCACAAGGATTTGTTTCCACACAATTGCTCATGGGAAAGCCAGAAGGGCCGGTGCCTTCTGGAAGCTTTGTGGGATGGAGACATCACGAGGCCGAGAGACCCAATTGTGTAGCATTTAGCATTTCATTCCTCGATTTTTGTGACATTCTAAGGAACTCTTAATTTCTTTCAACCAGAATAAAACAGACAGAGGCACTTTTCTAGTCCCCAAATTAGAAGATTAAAAGCATCTTGTAGCAAATATGCCCATGAGCATTTAAAGCTCGATGATGAAGCTGGAGATGTGTGTGTGTGTGTGTGTGTGTGTGTGTGTGTGTGTGTGTATACATATATAATCTGTATGTATATATGTATATATATTTCCATCCTCAATATTTTAAATTTTTATTGACAAAATTTCCTTATTAAACCACTCATTTCAAGTCTTTATATATAATAATAATAACATCAGCCTGTTACTAACTCTCCTGTAAATTAAATTAGTACTTATTGACACCCTATGGCTTCATTCCTGAGTAATTAAAATATTGCCCATCTACTAAAAACGAGTCCCAATGGTTATTTTAAAAGCCTATCTAATGGTGAAGGCCAGTGGTCAATGGAAAAAGTGGCATAAACATGAATAAAACATAAGTACTCTCCTAAGGAAAGGAGATAATATGAATTCCCTGAGTAGAGCCATAAGCTTAGTGCCATAACCATTAATTGACTGGCCTAGCCATGGATTTAACTTAACCAAGAGGGTTTCTAGAGGCAAAAGATCCACTTGAAGTTTCTTGTTTGTTTGTCTGTTTGTTTGGTTTTTTGTTTGTTTGTTTGGTTGGTTGGTTGGTTTTTGGTGCCTGTCCTTATTGGTGAAATTATTAAGGCCACTCCACGTAGTCAAAAGGGAGGTTTATTTTGTGGGGTAACTCACAAATGAAGGGATAGGCTACAGGGTCTGGGAAAGGTGTGGCACAGTCCAGCGATGTTCTCTGAAGAACTCTGCTCGGTCTACCTGCAGCATCCAGGATCCAGGAACCAAGAGAGCTGGCACATCAGGATCTCGGGTCTTCAATGTCCTCTCTCGGCCCCCGCCTTGTAGGTATGACCATTACCGAAGCCTCAATGGGAGTTGGAACTTGCAGATCAAAGCTGGAATGGCTACCCACGACATGTCCTGGATCTCACTCTGTAGACTGGGCTGAACTTGAACTCACAGAGATCCGCCTGGCTCTGCCTCTCAAGTGCTGGGATTAAAGGCGTGCACCACCACCGCCCGGGTCCACTTGAAGTTTTTTGTTTTTTGGGTTTTTTTGTTTGTTGTTTTGTTGTTGTTTTTGTTTTGTTTTGTTTTGTTTTTTCGAGACAGGGTTTCTCTGTGTAGCTTTGCACCTTTCCTGGAACACACTCTGTAGCCCAGGGTGGCCTCAAACTCACAGAGATCCGCCCGCCTCTGCCTCCAAGTGCTGGGATTAAAGGCGTGTGCCACCACTGCCCGGCCCACTTGAAGTTTTAAATGCAAATATTTAGCTTTTTTAAAACTAAGAAATAAAATAAAAGGCTCTTTCTTGCCATCCATCCTGAACAGTGAACTGGATCCTACGAGCTGCAGCCTTTCAACCACCGTGCGAGACTGTCGCAGGTCCCAGCCTGCCTTTCCTCCATCTCTGCTCCCCTGGGTTTAATAGGCTGCATGTGTAGGAAAATAGCCTCAGATTGTTGGGTGCTTGAATCGTGACGTAATGGATGGAGAAGCACTGGGCAGAGGTGAGGGGTCACCATCAAGTCTTCATAATGCGAGTTTCAAACAAAACCTTGAAAAGGTGCCACGTGTGAGTGCCTGGAGCCGGATCAGGCTGTTTGGAGCAGGAGCCACAAAGACAGAGGTGTTCATGAGTCACTGTCCAGCCAACCGACCTCTCAGAACACCTTTCTCATCACTTCCTTCTGATACGGTCACTCGTCTCTTCAACCTTCTGAATTTGTTCTATGACCTCACAGCTTGCAGCATCCTACCTGGGGAGGAATCTATGCTCTGAGTCACTGTGTCCACAGCTGACACCAAGGAGATATGAGCTCAGAGCAGAGGAAGAGGCACCGAGAAGCTTTTTTTTTTTTTTTTTTTTTCTGTGTCGAAGCTCAGGGTTGGGCAGCCAGTCAGAGATTGCTTTCCTGTGCCTGCCGAGGGGCAGATTCGGGGATGGCAGTGGTCACTGACAACAGAGCTCCGCATGCCTCCTGCCACACAGTCTTCACCAAGATGGACACTCTCTGCTGTGACCGAGAGGGTGCAGGCTGCTGCTACATGGGGTCTTCCAAATTCTTAAACTGAGTAAAATGTAGCCCTGTGTGGTGACACTAAGGGACGTAGGTATTTGTTGAAGTTCCTTTCAGACACTTTCAGAATGACTGCCCATCTTTCTTTTTTTCTTTTTCTTTGTTTTTGTTTTGTTTTGTTTTTAGATAAGGTCTCACGCACATGTTCTAGACCAGCCTGGAACTCTCCATGTAGCTGAGGAGGATGAATTTCTAACACTCCCAGCTCCACCAGATGCCTGCTGGGATAGCAGGTGCTGACCACCATGTCTGGTTTATGCAGTGCTGGGGACCAAACCTAGGCTTCCTGGTTGCTAGGTAAGCATTCTCCCAGCTGAGCTACTGCCCAGTCACTTTTACAGCTGTGAGAAGAACCATTTGACTTCTGAATGACGATGACTCAGTATCACTGTAATATGGATAATTTGACACAAGTCATTTTAACTCATAATCAAACCGCATGCATTTGTGAATGAGGTGGGGTGCCTTTGAGGACTGTGGTATCCTGTTATGTGATCCCAGACCACTAGGAAGGACAGAAGCTTGCTCACTAATTCTTACCCCACTCCATCCCCACTTTGGCCACCACGGAATTAAAACATGATTCTTAGGTGTGTTTTGTCAATATCCAAGGAGATCTTCTAAGTTCCAGAATGATCTTAGGGTAGTTCATTTTTACTGTCAACTTGAAAGATCTCGAATCACCATGGAAACAAACTTCTGGTCATGTCTGTGAGGGAGTTTCTAGATTAGGTTAAATGAGGTGGGAGCACCCACCTTAACTATGGGTGACACCATTCAGTGGACCCAGGTCCCAGACCAAATACCAAGGAGGAAAGGAGCTGGGGGCCAGCATTAATCTCTCTCCGTGTTCCCACTGAGCATGGGTGGTGCCCTCACAGTCAGGACTTCCCCTTCCTTAAACTTCATCTGTCAGGACTTCATCCTTAAACTTGTATCAGAGAATCAGGAAAGGTAACTAATACAGATCTTTTGTGGTTTGGCCCCTACTCTAATTGCTCGGGATGGTGAGAGTGGGTGTGGCACCTGCTGTCCTAACTCACCGAGTGGTTAGTCAGAAGCCTCCGGGAGGGGACACTCTGAACACTGTCCCCAGATGCTGTGGGGATTAAAGGCCCCAAACAAAATGCTTCCTTGATACTTCCTGGGAAGGAAATCTCTCTGTAGCCTTGTCCTTTTTCTAACCTAAGGAAGTTTTCCTGGATGTAAAGTCAGCAGGCCAGGAGGTGCCCACAGCAGGGCTGGTACTATAAGTGCTTGAAACTGTGCCTGTGAAAGGGGCACTGTTCATCACCACTGTGCCTGGCGGTGCCCAGTGAGCTGGGGCATGATCTCTCTCTCTCTCTCTCTCTCTCTCTCTCTCTCTCTCTCTCTCTCTCTCTCTGTGTGTGTGTGTGTGTGTGTGTGTGTGTGTGTGTGTGTGTGTAAAATATACACAGTTTTTAAGCTGTGAAGAGAATTAGAGGTTTAAAGATAGGCAGGTGTTAAAGAAGGAAAAAATTTGTCAGCAAGCATTTCAAGCCTCACCATTTTAATTTAGACTTTATTAGATTAGTGGGAATTATTCTGTCCACCATAGGCTTCCAGTGCCACAGCTCCAAACCTGCCTCTGTGAAGCTGCCTGGGGAAGAGGTGGAGCAAAATCTCATACAACCGGTGTCTGTGCCAAGACTCTAACCAGAGGCAGGGAAGGGCAGGCCAAGAATCATGCACTAAAACAACCTAGTCATACCGCACACTGGCAGGAGTGACTAGCCCCTGAAATCATGCATAAATCTGTGTCTCTGTACAGCTCAGGCCCCAGGGGATGGGGGGCAGGAAGGACTAGGGGTGCCATCAGGTGATGCCAAAGACTTGGACTCAGAAAGACAATCCACAGAGGGTCTCCCATGCTCAGGACCATGGATATGTGTGAAGGAGAGGGAGGAGATGCAGGAAGGACAGATGGATGGAGGGAGAGAGGAAGGGAAGGAGGGAGAAAGGGACAGGTGGACAGAAGGAAGAGAGGAAGGAAGATAAAAGGAGGAAAGAGGGGAAGAAGAAGGACAGGTGGACAGGGGAGAAAGGGAAGGGAAGGGAGAACAAGAAGAATCAGTGGACAGAAGGAGGGAGGGAGGGAGTGGGGAGGGAGGAAGGGAGGGAGAAGGAAGGAGGGAGGGGGAGAAGACATTTGGTACCCTCTGGACTCCATACTCCCCTGTGACCACCATAAGCTCTTCTGCGGACCCAGGGGGGAGGTGTGGTATCTCAGCAGTGTGGTCCATGTCCACTAGCATGGCATGTGCAACCAGGCAGCGAGAGCATGGTACCTCTGCTGCTGCCTTCTCCTTCTCATCCCCCATCGCTTCTCCCTTCTGCTCCCTCACACAGAGGCCAGTACCTACAAGGGATCCACCCAGTTCAGAAGGGGCCAGACCTAAGGTCTTCAAGGGCTCCTCCCATCTCTTGCCATGGGTGGAGATAGACAGACAGACAGACAGACAGACGATTGATTGATTGATAGATAGATAGATAGATAGATTGATAGATAGACAGATAGCCCTGACTACAGATCACCTGCACCCCCATGAAGGGTTCCACTACATAACAGGATTGCATTTAGAAGCCAGTATATCCAGGTGAGGCAAACAGACTGGGCATATGCCTCAGGTATGGCTTAAGGTGATGTTGACTGGCTCTTCAAAGGGCACTGGATGCAGCAGACTTGGGTTCTGGGTGCCAGTTCCCTTCTGCCCTCGGGTAGCACTTATATTTCTGTGCCATCAAAGCCCCCTCATTCCTGTGTCTACAGCCAATACATGCTGCACCTCAGGTCTGGAATGTTCTCCCCTGCCCTATTGAGCTGTACCTAAAGCCTGGAACATTCTTCCCTGCCCCACGGATCCTAGTCCATCAGAGGCAACTGGGCAAATGTCTTCCAATTGGTATAGCTTTGACACCAAGATAAATGACCTTGTCAAGCAAAAAGAATCCTCACTATAGATGTCCTCGGTGCAGAGCCAAGGAGAAAGAGCATTTCCTCAAAGCGAGTGGGAAAGGGTGTAGCAGCCAGTGCGAACACTCCACCCTCCACACAAAAGGGCTCTGTGGAGGTCAGTGGACCTTCTTCAGTCACATTGGTGGCTCCTCTGACCTCCTTCGCTCCTTTCCACACAGGAGGCTCCGGGGCTCGCTCACTCCTTGAACTGCTGTTGTGGTCATTGTTCAACACCACTACTTTCTTCAAAGAAGCAGGCCCTTCTGTTCCAGGCTCTTCCACCTTGGGCCAGCCCTCTTGTTGCTGCAGTCCCCAAAGGATTTAGTTTAGGCCATTATTGTGTCCACAGCCCTTCCAGTTCTGCTCCTGACCTTCATGTCTCCAACCCCTTCCTCCAGCTTAACCAGCAGCCTGCAGAATCCAGCTGTCCACCCACTCCCATCTAGTGTACGATGACTGCCCACTTTAACTCAGATCAAAGCTGACCTGAAAATGCTCCACAAACCTCCTTCTTCCTACCTATGTCCGCCAAAGGTGCATAAGGCCACTCCTCTAGGGGCCCAGACCAGGACTTCCCAGCATCCTCTACCCTTGCTCCCTTCTCACCTAGCGACAGAAGTTGCAGAGTGGACTGGAAAGATGTCATCTCTCACCTGTATTTGACCAGCAACTGAGACGTCTTTGCTTTCTCTCTGAACTCCATGCAGAGGATTGTGTAACCAATCAGAAACTCAGACTTTTCCTCTCAGGTTATTGCACATGACCCTCTAGCCCAGTCCTGCAGTGGAGAGTTGCACATGACCCTCTACCTCAGCCCTGCAGTAGAGAGCTGCACATGACCCTCTACCTCAGCCCTGCAGTAGAGAGCTGCACATGACCCTCTACCCTAGCCCTGCAGTGGAGAGCTGCACATGACCCTCTGCCTCAGCCCTGCAGTGGAGAGCTGCACATGACCCTCTAGCCCAGCCCTGCAGTGGAGAGCTGGGTCCTCCGCCACTCAAAGTTAAAACCTAAGTCCTCACACTGGTGACCAGGTGACACGCAGCTCTCTGCTGACTTGCTCCCTCCCCTTGCTTCCTCCACTCCCAACAAAGCGCACTTCTTGCTCACCTGCCCCAGACACCTCCAGCAAGGCTGATCCTGGGTGCCCTGGCTCACGACCCCTTCTATCTGTAGCATTAGCCCCAGATCTTTAAGAGTCCACCTCCAGGTGTGGGGCTTCCCTTCCCATGTCAGCTTGTGGAGGCCACTTCCCTGACTACTCCTTGTGGATCGCACACCCCTTCCTTGGCAATTTCCCGACTGCCGGATCACTGTTAATGTGTTCACTGACCTACCCCATCTGCAATACCAACTCCATAACAGCAAGGACCCTGACTTAGTTTCCCCACAGAGGCAGAGGAGTAGACTCCACTCAAGTGCATTCCACACCCCAGCAGGGGACTCTCCAAAACCACGGACCAAAACAGACCTTTTCTCCTACACAGGTATTTTGCCAGAGCATAGCTAGATATAGATACCAACACAAGTCATCACAGAACTGCAAGATTAAAACTCCAGTGAGATGCCACCAAACCCCTGTTAGAGCAGGCAGGGTTCCGAACACAGACCACACTAATGACTAGCTGGAGTAGGAGTGGCCGGGAATTTTCTTCGTCCATGTTGGGGATGCCAGGACAGCCACCCTGGAACACACTGAGCAGTCTCTTACAGAACTAAGCACATTCTTACTCTATAGCCCAGCAAATGTACACCGTGGTGTCTGCACAACAGAGTTGAAGACGTATCCACATGAAAATCAGTACATGTTTAGAACCACTTTCGTTACTACCAACTCAGAGCCAGCCGAGATGCCCTACCTTCAGTGAATGGGTAAACTCACCGTGGGACATCTAGAGAATGGAAAATCATTCAGTGATTAAAAAGAAGTAAATTGCCAGACCCCAAAATGGCATCAGGGGACTTTAGACACACATTGCTACCTGGAATGAGCCAGTCTGAGGAGGCCATATGCTGTGTGAGGACAAAGGTATGACCCTCTGGACGAGCAGGACCGTGGTGACTGAAGTGGCCGGTGGGAGGGAGGATGAGTGGGTGGGTAGACCTCAGGGGATTTTCAGCCAAGGATGTCGGCTATGCCGAATGACACCACAATGCTGCAACCCGGCGTCACCCATTTGACAAAAACCAGAAATGCACAGCACAAAGATGGTACAATTGCAGGTCGCTGTGGATGGGAGGCGTGCTGAAGAGAAGGGCCGGACACGGGGAGAAGGTTTATAAGAGTGCTTCCTTTTCTGCTTCCTCTCTCTGTAAAGCTACAACTTGTCTAAAAATACAAAGTCCATAGCCTGCAACATGGATCGGTGTGTAAAAGTGCTTGACACAAATGCCTGTAGACCTGATCTCAATCCCCAGAAGCCACGTAAGAACATCAGACGTGGTGGTCAGCATCTGAAGCCCCAGCATACTTAGGTGAGATGGGAGGCAGAAACGGGAGACTCCCCTGGATGCTTGCAGGCCAGGTAGCCTGGAGTCTGCAGCATGGCAGAAACAACAAGAAAGACCCCGCCTCAACCAGGTGGAAGACAAGGACCGATTCCCAAAAGTTGTTTTATGGTCACCCCACAAGCATGCCACGGCACACGTGCATCTGCACTCACAAATACACACACATACATCACACCACACAAACATATGCACACACAGTGATAAAAATAAAACGTGAGATAAACTCTATAAAAACAGGCACCCAGTGTAGGCATAATGGTGCACACCTTTAATCCTAGCACTCGGGAGGCAGAGGCAGCCTCTTCTGTGAGTTCAAAAAACCAGCCGGGACTACCCAGGGAGTCCCAGGGTAGCCAGGGCTAGAGTGACACCCTGTCACAAAACAAAATGGGACAGCCAGGAACAGGCATACACTGTCGAGAAGTCAGAATGAATGTCATCCTTCATAAGCATTTAGTTACTAAGAACTATGTCCAGGTTGGTGCATCCATTATACATGGCAAGAAACATGCCCAACCAGGATGGGGGTAATAACATTTCTGGGGGATTCCCCTGGCATCAGGCATTGACCCAGTGAGTATATTTTATTGGCAAACATATATTTGAATGACTTAGAGTTTCTTTCTGACCAATAGATGTCCCATTAAATAAAATGTCCCCAACCTCGTCTTTGGTGGGACAGACCCAAACAGGCACTGGGGGACAGATGGCTGGCCCCACCACCTCTTCGTAAGAATTAGATACTCATTTATCTCGAATGCTTAAACTCAACACAATTTATCCTGGAGTGATGTCACAGGCTTCTAATCCCAGCTACACAGAGGCAAAGGCCAGAGGGCCCCGTGAGGGTCACAGGCTCTGACCAACCCTGGGTTATGAGTAGTTTCAAGGTCAGCCTGGCATCTTCTGAAGACTTTACCTCAAAATAAAAACATACAGAAAGGGCTGGGACTGCAACTCAGGGACACAGCAATGTCAGACAAGTATCAGGTCTTGGGTTCAATCCCAAGAACCTCCAAAATAATAACTCAGTGTCCAGAAGGCAAACCTCTGTGCTCTCACACAAGAGATGTTATAGGCCACCCTGGCCCATACAGTGGAGAGGAGTGGGCGCCTGTGGAGGGAAGCACAGGAGGTTTGAGTCTGAGGAGACCAGTGGAGTGCTCCTCAGGGGGTGGGGCAAGCTGTCAGCTCTCACCTCTCCCCACCTCCATGCTTTTTTTCTTCTCCACCTCTTCACTGTAAGAAGTGACAGATCTGATGTGAAAAGCCTCAAATCAGCATGAAGATCCGATCCACCTAACAGATCAAACAAGGTCTCGACAGAGAACACTATGTAACGCCAGTTCTTAGCAGAAGTTGTTTTTACCAAGCCGACAGCCTTCTCCTCACCAGTGACAAGGCCACCCTCCTGCCTGGAGCAGGTATCAGGCTGCCAGCAGGCAGGGGACACCCAGTGGGGTTCCATATTAGTAGGGCAGGTCCCCACTCTCCTGCCTGGGGAGTGTCTGCATGCTCCTCCAAGCCTCTGCTTTCTCCTAGGACATCCCAGCCTTCTTGGCCACAGCAGCACCCTATTCTAGGAGCCTCAGGGGACACAGGCAGCCCCTCTGCACAGCCAGCCATTGCCACCTGCTGCCACGGCCAAGGGTGGGCACTTAGATCAATGCACCCAAGGTTGGTGCTTTCTATTTTTACTCTTGCCTGTGGCTGTCTAGAACTGAGGAAGAGCGGAGAAGGCTTTGAAGACGCTTGTCCGTCAAGGAGCATCTGAGGGAAAAAGAGAAAAGCTGCCCTAATTAGAGAATTCTCGAAGGCCGGGTTCCTGGATCGGCATTGATCACAGCACCTCGTGTGATATTTACAGGAATCCTGTCAAACCGTTCTTAATTTTATTTTCATAATAAAAAAGAGTCAAAAGATGAAACTGTGCGTGACGCTTCAAAGCTAGTCAGAAGCAGGGTCAGGGTGTGTAGTTTGGTCCCACAGCCCAGTGTCTGGCTCACAATTATATAGTAGTGTTCCAGACTCACACTTACTCATGCACTCACACGTACACTCATACACACATTCATGTGCTTGCACACTCAACAGACACACACTCATTCGCTCACAGACACACTCACGAACTCACAGGCACGTTCAGTCACACACTCACACATATACACACACAGGCATAGCTTCATGCTCACACATACACACTCACTCCATCACACGTGACTCTTTTCTCATTTAATAAGTGTGACTTCACCCTGCACAATAAGCCTACGGTCGCTGCCGCCAGCTGGGTGCCATCCTGCTCCACTGGGCAGGCCTTAGGAGAAGGGTGACTGATCCCCGGGTCTCAAAATAAATTGGTAGTGAGAGAAACTTTCTTGGAAGGGGAACTTCCAGTACTGGGGGTGCTAATGAATAAACACGAATGTACCTATTGTTTCCGCACGGCACGCACTCCTGTAATAGACAAAAATTAAGATCATATAGATACTCTCTCATAAAAGAAAACCTTAGGTGACATGGCTTATTTTAGCTCTTTGCCATCACAGGCCTGTCATGTTACTGTCAAAAGGGAGTTCATTTTTTTCTGCACTATCGCTCTCCTCCGAGCTATTGTTCCCATCCTCACCAAGAACCCAGAGTGACTTTCTGGGGGTGGTTCCAACAAGACAGAAGTGAGCACCCCTCTGGAGGAGCCCGCCAGCACCCTCGTCTTTCCCTTTAAACTGTTTTCTCTCTTCCTGGGGACTCTGCATGGCCTCTCCTGTCCCTCCTGTGCCCACACCACCATCGGCCGTGAGCACCGATTCACCTCGGCTCTTAGAGACCCTCCCCAGATGTCCCAGTGTCCCCATGGGTGACACGGGCAGCCAAAGCCCTGTGGCACATGACGTGAGACCAGTTTCTTGGAATAAAAATGAGCCAAGCTCCTTGTCTTAGCTTAGCTGCTGCAGCCACCGCCCTGAGATCTTTACTGCTGATGGGACTCACTACCCACGCTTACCCAAGGACAGAGATGCAGTGACAAACAGATGTCATTCTATAGCCCTCGACACCCTACACCCGCTTGCTCTCTCTGTGGGGTAGACCAGCAGCATGCACTTGAGGTTTGAGTTTTCTGTTCTTGTTTATGGAGTTTAAAAATAGGCTTTTTTTTTTCTTTTGAGACAGGATTTCACTATGCAGTTCAGGCTGGCCTTGAATTCATCCTCCTGCCTCGGCCTCCCAGACACTGGGACCACAGGTATGTGCCAGCACACCCAGCTGCTTTGCTTTTTCCCAATTTTAATGGGAACATTAACACTTTCTCAGTGTTCACTATAGTCACATGCTTGCCTTGCAGAGGTCTCTGGATTCTACCCAGGAGGCTTTGCAGCTTGAACGCATCTACACTCCCATCCCCATTGGTTTATGATCTGGAGAAGAGATTCCTCACAGCTTCTTGGCCTTTGACCGGCCTCTCTGGCTATGGCGGTATCCCTGATGATGGCAGACCCAAAACCAGGCAGCAACGCCCGGGTGGTGTGCGGCAAGCACTCTGGGGGTGCACGGTGCAGAACCATCATAGGGCCCCCAGTGCTGTCCCCCTCCCAAGCAGACTTCACAAAACAACAGTAAATCTCCATTCATCTAGAAACAACTGTTCTCCATTAACCCCAAACCTGGACCCAGTCAAGGCCGCTGTAGGCCATGCTGGAGTTCTGTCCCTAAGGACCTGTTTGGTCCTGAAGGCCTCATCCCATCCTTTACCACTCCCTCTCCACATCTGTGGCACCCAGCTATGAAGAAGCCACGGACTCTCGCCCAGATCTCTTCACTCTCTGGGTTCCCCTGTTTCCCGTGGTGTCACTTTACTGTGCTTGAAATTTCTGCTTCCTGTATGTGGGGGGAGTTAGGTTTTGATGGTATAACCCTGTCTGTTATCCACATTGAAACACTCCAAAGGATCACACTCAAATAACAGGTCAGAGACAAGGCTGCCCTAGCAAATGGGAGCCTTTGTCTGGAAGCTCAGTTAGTTTCTGGTGAACTGTGTAGGAACAGCCACCTCACAGGAGGGTGGACATGGGCCGCCAGCACCTGTTAAGGAAGGCTGTCCTAACGCTATTTGAGTTCCAAACTCACAGTGACCCCCCTGGTCTCTTTATTTAATGTGGTTTACCATTCAAAGTAAGCTGGTCCCATGGGGTGGCACTGTGGGAGGCGCCTTAAGAATATCTTTCTCTCTGGTGGTTTTATAACCCACTAGGCATCTATCTCTCTTGTTTGGGTTTCTATTGCTGTGATAAACACCATGACCAAAAGCAACTTGTGGAGGGAAGAGTTTATTTCAGCTTAAACAACCAGGTAACAGTCCACCCCTGAGGGAAGTCAGGGCAGGAACTGGAGGCAGTAACCAGGAAGGAACCGAGGCTCATGGAGGGCCACTGCTTGTACTGCGTAGTTTTATGTCAACTTGACACAAGCTGGAGTCACCCGAGAGGAGGGAACCTCCATTGGGAAAGTGCCTCCATAAGCTCAGGCTGTAGGCAAACCTGAAGGGCATTTTCTTAATTAGTGATTGATGAGGAGGGCCCAGCCCATTGTGTGTGGGGCCATCCCTGGGCTGGTGCTCCTGGGTTCTGTAAGAAAGCAGGCTGAGGAAGCCACAGGGAGCAAGTCAGTAAGCAGCTCCCCTCCATGGCCTCTGCATCAGCTCCTGCCTCCAGGTTCCTGCCCTGTTTGAGTTCCTGTGCGGACTTTCTTCAGTGTTGAACAGATGTGGAAGCGTAAGTCAAATAAACCCTTTCCTGCCCAGTTTTCCTTTTGGTCATGGTGTTTATCCACAGCAACAGAAACTGTAACTAAGACACTGCTTAGCGGCTTGCTCCTCACGGCTTTGGGCTTTGCTCAGCTTGCTTTCTTATGCCACCCAGGACCACCTGCCTATGGTGCCACTCTGGGTGAGCTGGGCCCTCCCACCTCATTCATGCCTCACTGACTGGCCTGCAGGCCAATCGGATGGAGGCATTTCCTCATCTGAGGTAACTTCAGCTTGTGTCAAGTCGACCGAAAACCGAGGAGGACCGCATCCTTGTCTCATCTGTCGTTTCTCTGAGGATCGGAAGAGGCATGTTTCTTAATCTATCATTTATTCCGTGTAAATTAATGCAAGTGTTTAGTAATGAAGAGCTTGCCCCTGATTTCCACAATAAACACCACCCCTCTCCCTGCCCCAAAAAAGGTGAGCCAAAGGCTTTCCCTTTAATTCACCATTTTGTCAGCCAGGACTTGGAACAGCATTCTCCTCAGACAGCAGCGGTAGCTCCTTGTCTTCTCTGGTTTTTTTTTTTTTTTTTTTTTTTTTTTTTTGGTTTTTCGAGACAGGGTTTCTCTGTGTAGCTTTGCGCCTTTCCTGGAACTCACTTGGTAGCCCAGGCTGGCCTCCAACTCACAGAAATCCTCCTGCCTCTGCCTCCCAAGTGCTGGGATTAAAGGCGTGCGCCACCACCGCCCGGCTTCCTTGTCTTCTCTGTGTTGCTCAGCCTGAGATTATTTACTCAAAATATCACAATCATCTGTAATAACCACTCACTTTGATGGCAAGCAGATTTTTAATATGACTGAGTTTAGGATTATTATGTCTTGAGTATTGATCAAATGACCATAGCAGTTTATAGTTAGTTTTAAAATGAAAGTAAGCCATCTTGAAATAATTTAAAAAAAAAAAAAAAGACATTGACCCATTATGCTCATCTTATTCCTGAGCAGTGAGCAGAATTGTATGTGTGAAGGACCATGGATGTGCTTGTTCAGTGTGTGTGTGTGTGTGTCTGTGTGTGTCTGTGTGTATGTCTCTTTGGGTATCTGTGTGTGTATCTGTGTCTGCGTGTGTGTCCGTGCGTGCTATTTTCACTGTCTGATAGAACAGTTAATTATTCTGAGAATGTTGCAGACAAGGTGAGGTGATGGGGTTGGTAAACTCAGGTCACGTTCTACTAATGGGCGAAGCTTGAATTAAGAGCTGATGCAGTCGGTCATCTTGTCCCTTTCCATCCTGTAAGAATGCTTACTGGAGCTGTGCAGGGAGCCAGACACCAGGTTCCCCTCCAGGGCACGGAGAAGAGGAGACAGAGTGTGACATTTCTCAAGAGGATGGAAGAGCAACAGTAAACAGAGGAAGTTTCTAGTTGTACCTGCCTATTTGGGTTCATGAGAGATTAATGGAAATGAATTCTGTGGAATTCCATCTTCATTCATGCAAGCTGGAGCGGAGATGCGGGGAAATGTGCAAACATGGAGGTCTGGGGCAGCAGGCTTTCTTGGACCGCCAGCCCCCAAATCATGACACAGAGACTTATTATTAATTACGAATGCTCAGCCTTAGCTTAGGCTTGTTTCTAGCTAGCTTTTTTTTTAAACTTAACCCATTTCTATTAATCTATGTGCTGCCCTGAGGCTCGTTTACCTTATCTACGTACTGTCCATCCTGCTTTCCTGCTTCCTCCGTGTCTGACTGGCCAGCCCCTGGCTGGCTGGCTGGCTGGCTGATTGGCTCCCCTTTGCTCCCTGCCTACCGAACGCCTATCCCTCCTCTGCCTTGCTATTGGCCATTCAGCTTTTTATTAGCTCAATCAGGTGCTCAGAATAAGGATGAGGAGCTTCACAAAACTGAGCTAAGGACCATTTTAAAAGCAAGCGCGCTCCTGCAATGCCCAAGCTGGGAAGTGTCATTCTGTGGAGCCCCAGACAGATGTAAGAGAAAGAGGATTCAGATTTCCTTGTTGATGTTTGTCAGGGTCTAAAAGATGCGTAAGCCAGGCTCCCTCTCCTTCCTATGGCGTACATTACGACACATCGCCCCAGGGACCCTCATCTTGCTCCTACCTTACCTGTACACTATAAACGTGTGGGAAATTCAGGAGGCTGTACACAGTCAAGAGAGGTGGATGCGGTCAGGCCAGTGTCTGGAAGGAACCAGAAGGCAAGCTGGCACTGTCAGCAGTGATGTAGAGGTACAAGTGCCCTCTGCCCTCAAAAGAACAGCTCACATGGAAAAGAAAAGACCACTGAGCATGGATGGGGACCCCGAGCTTCTTCCTGAACCTGTGGATGATAGGGACAGGCCTACTGGACAATGAAGCTTGGGAATCTGAAGGCCCGCCCCACTGATTTCAGGTTGAGATGTGGGGGTCCCCAAAGTCAAGGAAGTGACTAGCTCATGGTGAGATTCCACTGGAAGGCACAGCCTGTGGCCTGTGTGATGCCTCGGAGCACAAGCTAGGAAGCAGTCAGAAATGACGTCCCAGCTCTGTAGCTGTGTAGCCACTTAAAATCCATTTACAAAGAAATGTCTGGCCTGAGAAGACACTGGGAAGATCCCAGGCCCTCATGGCTACCAGAGCTTGGACCAGAAACTGGACCAGAATCTCCATGCATGGATCTGGCCATAGGTTCCAAGTTCTGACTGTAAGGCACTCATTTCTGCATTCAGTACTTCTTGGATTTTTCTGTGAAGTTCTTCATATTATTATTGTCATAGTACTTGATTTTAGCTAATGCAGAAAGAGAAAATTGCACATTTGTGAGAGTGCGCTTGCTGTTTTGATATGTCTGTATTCTGCAATGGGTTAGATTACATTACACACATGCGGCTCTTCAAGTGTGCATACTCTCTTTACAGAAGAAATAGTCAAAATAGAGAAGGAGGCCAACTTCCCTTTGTCTAGCCTTTCAAAATATACAGTACACACTACACAGTCACCCTGCTGTACTAGAACACCAGAGAACCTCTTGTTCCTGCCTGGCTGTAACTTAGTACCCATGACCAGCCTCTGATCCACCGGTCCCATTCTGGCAACAGCCATTTCACTCTCAACTTCTGTGAGATCAACACTTGAAGGGTGTGACTAGGAGGTGCTCTCTTCCTGTCCTGACTTGCTGCACACAGCATAGCGGTCTCGGCTTCCACACATGCTGCAGCAAATGAGAGGATCTTGTTCTCTCCACAGCAGAATGGTACTCCATGGTGCATGTACTTAATCCACGCGTCAGTCGATGGAAACGCAAGTTTCTATTTCTTGTCTGTCCCACTATCATTTGTATTGCTAGGATAAAAGTATCCCCATTGGGGGTGGGGGGAAGCAGCTTCAAGGGAGAAAGGGCTAAAGGCCGATGGTATCAGGTTACAGCCCCTCACTGTGGGGAAGAGGCCAGAGCTCCAAGGGGCTAGTCGCATCTAAGTCAAGAGCAAAGAGAGAGAGCAGAGGAATGCATGGTTACTACTTATCTCTTTCTCCCTTCTTACCCCAACTTAGGGAATCACGGGAGTGCAGAGTTTAACAGTGTCCCCTTTTTAAACTTTCGAGGACCTTCCACTGGGTTTCCCGGGACAGCTGAACTAATTTACATCCTCATATCCATATCCAGATCACCTGTCCCCTGGTCCTAAAATCTTGTCAACGTCTGTCTTACTCTGTTTCTGTCATTCCGAATGGGGAGGTGTTCTGCAATACTGCGGTTTTGATTTGCAGTTCCCGGACCAGGTAAATGCCCGGCACACAGCCTCGTCTTCAGCAAGGTGCTGTGACGGGACTCCTACACAGAAGTCGCAATGGAAACATCCACTCAGCATTCTTCCCACAGGGCCCTATTGTGTCCCTGCTCTACCACGGCTTCGGATAAGGGGCTGATGTAGTCGACCCGCCCCTTCCCCGGGAGCAAACACCGTGGAAGTTCTCAGAATCCTTCCTCTTCCTGCTTAGGAGTCCTTCCTAGGGAGGCCTTAGCTCCCACAAGCTGATGTCTAACAGGAACTATTCTTTAACTTCACTCTAAAGTGAAAACACTGTTTTAAAAAGTTAAATGCCAAGAAAACATAAAAATAGGTGTGTGGGGTGGGGGGGCTGATGGGACAGATGGATAGGAAAGATTTAAGGGGAAATATTTGATTAAAGCAATGACTCACGCTTGTATTACAGAGTCCTCATATTTTCTTCCAACCCCATGTTAAAAAAATGTTGACAGCTGCTGCAAGAATGCGCTTCAAATTCCCCCCGCGCCCCGATATTGTAATTTCCCCGACTTTCTATAATTCCTCTGCTTTCGTTGGCAAGTTCTGCTTTCTTCATTCCAGTGCTAACCGAACAAGACAGTTCACCGTGTTGAGGGTGGGGCCCTTAGCCCTCAGGAGAGGGCCAAGATCAGCAGAGAGGGCTTTTGGGTGAAGTGGCAGCTAAATCCCTCACTGGACCTGGAAAGCCTGGCAAGGTATGGTGAGGGGGGAGGCTGAATGGGAAAGGAGACAGGTGGGGGTGTGGGGCTGTCCCGGTGAGAGGTGAGCCCCGGGTCATGAGAGGTACACCAGGCGGTGGGCGGACACAGCGCAGGCAGAGATTGACAGGGGAGTGGGTGGAGGCTGTGCAGCAGGACCGGCCTTCCCCTTTAAGAACCAGTCACACAGTGAGGCTGGTGCACAGAGGAGGCAGCCAGGGGAACTTGAGGTGAGCCCGGGTCACAGAGCATCATTAGTAGGTTGAAGGACTCAGAACTGTCCCGAACAGCGGGAGCTCAGCCAAGAGGAGAGCAAAGTCCAGGGGCTGGGACGACGCCTATGCCTCTTGGGACACACTTGAGAGCTTCAGAGTGTATCTTAGGGCCACTTTGCATTCCAAGGGTCCTGAGGAGTTGGGACAGAGTTCAAACCACCATCATCAATCCCCAGGGAGAAAGGTTTGAAGGTGAGAATAACAGACCCGTGGGAATGGCCAGGGGCGAGCTGGCTGCTTAAAGCTTAGACCGCCATTTCCACGATCAGGCTCATGCTGATTTCTACTTGCAATATATTTAACAATGTGTGTGTGTGTGTGTGTGTGAGAGAGAGAGAGAGAGAGAGAGAGAGAGAGAGAGAGACAGAGAGAGACAGAGAGAGAGACAGAGAGAGAGAGAGAGAGAGAGAGAGAGAGAGAGAGAGAGAGAGAGAGACAGAGAACCAAGCACAAGGTCCTTAAGTACCTTGCTTAGTTCTCTCCCTTTCCCCAGCAGACCACCTCCAGTTGAATGATCCTGGCTTTATGTGGTCCCTGTGGAGCTGGGTACTGGTGGGATGGAAGGGCTTACTTAAACACTCACTTCTTTCTTTCTTTTTTTAAATTTATTTTGGTTTTTCAAGACAGGGTTTCACTGCCTTGTGGCTCTAGCTGTCCTGAAACTCACAGTGCAGACCAGGGTGGCTTTGAACTCATAGATGCACCTGCCTCTGCCTCCCAAATGCTGGGATTAAAGGCATATGCTACCAGGCCAGGTTCCCACTAATTTCTTTAAACAGAGGCCTATGAAACAAGGGCCCAGAACCACCAGGAGAGGGACTGGGGAAGGGCATGTCACCATACTGGTAGCAAAGCTGGCTCCTGTCTAAATCATGCACAGGGCAGATCCGGGGTCTAATCTCTGGGAGGTTAAAGTCTTCATCTGAAGAATGTGGATAATCCCACATCCCTGAGACTCCCTCCCACAGGCCTCGCAAGGAAGCACACATCTCCAGCCTGTGCTGGCATCAGCGAGTGTCACGCATGGCTGTGTCAGCCCTCTGCCTCCCCCCACCCCCACCCCCACACACACACTCTGCTACCTCCGGCCCTGATCTGTTTCTTAAGGTCAGGGCTGAGAGCCAGACAGAGATGGATCACAGGCCTGGCTCCCAAGCTTCCCCGAACAGCAGGGGCTCTGGCCACACACTGCCCTGAACTCTTCCTGAGTTCACCTTCCTAGATGAGTGGGGCTCTCTCTGCCTTAACCACTTTCAGCTGGCCTCGGGACGCCACGATTTGATGAAAAGGAAATTTCAGGATCTGCTGACTGCAGCCAGGGTCATTGTGAAATGCTGGCGTTCCATCTGCCTGTCCTTTTTCCAAGGCAACACACCCTTTTGGGGTCTGACGGAGCCCCCCAAGTCTCACCCTCTCTGTGACCATCTCAGTCTTGTGCATCTGCTAGAAACAGTGCATGAATTCATCCAAAGATCCACCAGGGAGGAAGGCAGACATGCCCCCTTTGCTGACATTTCCTTGACCTTGTCAGGGTCAGTGGAGAGACAGGAGACTGTCTTCTAGGGTCACCAGTACTCATCTCTCCAGTGCCCTGCTCAGAGAGGCATATTCATGTGTCCCTCTGTCTGATCCTAGGACTTCTCCCTCCGTCACTCACCCCGCATGGAAGACCACGCTCCTGTGGATATGTGTGCTGTCAGGAGCCTGTGCTTTTCTTGTCCTCAGGAGCTGCTACATGTGGAAGTGGCACTGAGCTTGGAGATGTGACCAACAGTCATGTGTACTCTCTTGATCCAAAAATGAGCTTTAGGGTTTCAGCAGCTATTTGGGGCTTGTGTGTTTGGGTTTTAAATTATCCTCATTGGGGCTGCAGAGATGATTCAATGGTTAAGAACATGTACTGCTCTTCCAGAGGATTCAAGTTCTGTTCCCAGCACCCATATCCAGGGGCTCACAACCACCTGTAACTCCAGTTCTGGGGGGCAGGGGCCAGATCCTATTACTCTAGACCCTGTCCCCTGTGGGCACCTGCGCTCATGTGTACATATCTACACATAATTAAAAATACTAGAAATGGGCAGAGCCCGATAGAGTACACCTTTCATCACAGCACTTAGGAGGCAGAGGCAGGTGGATCTCTGTGAGTTCGAGGCCAGCCTGGTCTACAGAGCGAGTTCCAGGACAGCCAGAACTACACAGAGAAACCCAGTCAAAAAAAAAGGAAAGAAAAAAAAAGAAAAAAAAAGAAGAGAAGAGAAGAGAAAAGGAAAGGAAAGAGAGAGAGAGAGAGAAAGAAAGAAAGATCTTAAATTTTTTTCTCATCAGTAGGCACTCATTACTGAGATGAGGATCTGTGTAAACACAAATCTGAGCTCATTTTGCCAGATTACAGCTTCCACTAGCCATCCACACAGGACCAGTCACTCCCAGGAGTTTTGCTCCTGGAGCATTTTGTGTCTGGCAAAAACCAAGACCACTGAGCACAGAGGCTCATAAATCAAGTGTCAGAGAAAACAAACACAATAGCATGGAGCTTGTCCTATAAAAGTAGCCATGTTCCAGGAGGAGCCTATTTCTGAAATACAATAGATACTTGAATCTTTCTCCTGCTTTGTGGTTCTGATTGGTCCAGGGGCAGTTCCCTGCCCCCAAGAATAATAAGCGGGTAGTGCTTGACTTGGTCACTTCCTTCTCCCCTGCAAACCACTGCACAGCCATTTAACCTCTTAGAGAAGGACCAAACAAAGAGGCTTCTGCCACGTTCAGGGTTTCTAATCTATTCTGGGATGAGAAGCTTGTTTTCTTGACTGCCTCCCAGACGGAGGTACCTGAGTCTACCGTCCTAGTCCTATTGAAGTGTTCTCTTGTATGAGACAGTTTTAATCTGGATCCCACAAAATGAGCAAGCCGCACATTGGGCTGCAGCATAGGATTCATGGGAGCAGGGCTTAAGGGTTCTATCAGACTGAAGGTCTGGAAAGAGGACAGATGGGTGGAACATCAACTTGAATTTATGCTACTACTTATCATAACACAGCACATTTACCCAAGGGACCTTGTCCTTGCCCAGCCTGCTAGTGTGGCTGACTCCAGCATGTTGGCTCAAATGGTTAGGGATACTCTATCATATTGTAATTTCCCAGTCTTTGCTCATAGACAGCTCTTCAGAGACTGTATATAAGCTTGCATCTTATGTCATAATCTTGTCCGAGTAAGACAGGAAAAGCTAGGAGAATATTCTTTAAATTTCTACAAATGATTTGAACTCATGCCTCTGTTATCCAATCCTTCTCTCTGAAAATAACTCCACAGCATTCCTAAGTCAGGCCTACAGACGTGGGCATGTATACCAATGATTCTTATTGGTTCTTGTAGGAAGCCTGTTGACAGTACTGAAGGTCATCTCTTGGGATCCTCTCTAATAACCCACAATGCAGTGCCTTCCATCACAGAGACTGCAGCTTCCAAATACAAACTTGGGTTCCAGGCAGCCCTCCAGGTGCCAGCCTTGTTGCCTCCCTTGCCCAGAATTGGCTGGATTGTCACCTGTCTTTGCTGCAGGAGAACAGCAGTGACAGTTGGTGTAACATAGCAGAAATGGATGTCTCGAATTTATGCCTTACCCTGGGAGAGATGATGTACCAGGAGGGTACCAGGTTAAGTGAGAGCCTCAGTTGATGGAGATGTTGGCCATGTATCAGAAAGAGAAAAAGGTTACTCAGAGCTCTGGAAACATCTGGAGCCAACATGCTGTAACTCCCTGAGGTTCTTTTAGAAACTGTGATTCAAGCTGAAGAAACCAAGCAACTGCCTGGTTGAAGTGCTGGTTCAAGCCAAGGTCGCCAGTAGGGTGACAACTCTTCTGGGTTTGGCTTGGTCTGACCCTTTCTGGAGTTAGGCATGCCATGAGCCTGCTTCCATGTATGACCAAGCTATGTCCCCTATCTCTACTACCGCATCCAGTGTGCTCAGCTGCCACGGGCTGACCATTTCCCCTGGAAGGTCTCACTATGAAGAAAAGGAGGGATTCCTGTTTCAGGTGGCCATGAAGGCATTCAGAGAAGACCCAGGCCTACACAGTTAGCCAGTTTCCTTTGCCTCCTCTGCCTTGCCTTTGGTTCTGCTCCTCTTTCTCGTGGCGGTGGCTTGATTATGTAGGTGGCCTCTCCAGCTGAGGCTTCCTGGACGAACATGAGGGAACTTTCCTGTCAGATCCCCCCCGGGGAAGCTTTGAAGGAGCTACTGAGCACGACCACTGAGTATATGCCTTTCCATGTCATGAACTATGTCTGTTAACAGCTGCCGGTGGCAAGGGCCCTCTCAGAAGTTGTGCTGTTTGCTGAGATGGCTTCCCTTCTCCTGGTCCAAGTTCCTGAGTAAAACTGCACAAGAGCAGCTTTGCTCCTGGAGGTGACCCTACAGATGACCAGGAGGCTCGAGAGCCTGGGCCCAGCGGAGGTCTGTCCTGCCTCTGCTGCACTTCTTCTGCCCCGGGACCAGGTTCTCTAGTAGGCAGGAACTGTGAGTTCATTGTTTGGTAGGTTGTCTCTGCACATGCTCTAAAACACAGGCGCTCACACTTCACACCACCGCAGTAAGCCTCTCAGTTACCTGCCCAAGGTGATCAAGAAGTCACCACTTCAGTGGAAAGATTTACACCATGGCGATCGTGTGAACCAAAACTCAAACATCCTCTACTTGAAACACCCTCTTCATCTGAGATGATGAGGGTGTGAGTTAGAACGGCAGGCTCAAACGCCTGCTCCACATGAAGTGGAGACATTATCACTGCTAACATTCTGACAGATCACTGGAAATGGGAACACGAAGCGTGATGAGAGGCTTGTTTCCAGCGTGTGCCCAATGACGGGCACAAATCATGCCTGTGAGCAAGTTGTCCTAAGGTCTAGGACATAAACACTTGAAGCAAATGCTCTCAGTGTGTGTAGTATTCACTCCAGGACTGCAGTGCCTGAGTTCACAGCTCACGGGCCATGTCCTTGAGAACATTCAGCTTCACTATTACTGTGGGAACTAGCAGAGGTTACCATGTCCCCTTAACCCTGTGTCTCTACCACACTGCGTGCAGCCCTGGTATCTCATGGCCATGCTGCGGCTGTACTGTGTCCCCCACGCCCTCCAGACAGTCTCCTACCTTGACAGCCAGCTAAACAAGTCACTATATGGCTGAATGTCTTCCCAGAGCCTCCCCACCTCCCACCCCCAGCTTTCAGAAGTTTTTTTTTTAAAGCCATGCTTTGCCATATCTGCACTTGAAAGCATGGCAACTGCTTGTCTCTGCCCCACGCTCCTCACACAGCCCTTTGCAAGAACCCCAGCTAGGGATCTCACATAACTCGCTGCTTCCTACATTTCTGAGCATGCCTTCCTTCTACGATCCCTTACTGCCACACTGCCCAGCCAGAACAACTTCTCATTCTCTCCAGTTTGCAGGCTCCCAGAGGATGCTGGGGGTTTTCTGGTGGACATATGCAGGGCTTCACGATAGAGTTGGTTCCCAAAGCCTGGGGAAGCTTCATGAACAAATCCCACAAATAGATCATGATGGCGCAAGACCACAAACTTTTAACATTTGTAGGGAGAGAAGGCCAAATTGTCAGGCTCCTACAGAGCTCTACCAGCTGGTGAAACCCACAGTTGGGTCTATATTGGTATCAACCCAGGGACAGGAATACCAGGGCCCTCTACAGACTGCAGCATATGAAATAATTCTCCAACCAAGCCAAAAGTCCAAAGCACTAAGCCCAAAACACAACAAAACCCGGCTTGAGGTTTCCTTCAGTTAATAAACGCACTGTGAGCAGCGTCAGGCGGCTTGTTGGCAGAACACAGAGGCTGCTTGGTGGACATCCTTTCTCTTGGGTTTTCCAGAGGCTCCTTTCTAGGACCAGGGAGTGCCTGTCACCAGCACCCTAGGAATGGAGTTTTCCATACCAGCACTCTCTGGCTCAGGACTTGGCAAGAGAGGTGGTGCAAGAGAGGTGAACTGGTCTGTCCCTTAAAACCTCTGTTTTAAAAAATGAGAAATCCTGACAGACGAGGAGATCAGTCTGAGATCCTTGTCTGACTCTCCCAAGCACTGTTCTGATGACAATTCTGCTTTCATCTTTGTTCAGACAGAACACCCAATGTCTGTTCTGACTGGACCAGGCAGTTTGAGCTGGCCTTACTAGTTGAACAGGTCATAAGTGTCACCTCTCATGTATCTGCAGAAGGTATGGCTCCCCTTCCTCTCAGTGTGCTTTCCTCTTTGTGTATCACATGTGCCCCCAAAGTCTGGCATTTTTCAGGACACTCAACTCTCACTGGCCAACTACAGTTTCCATGTCAACAATTTCTAAAATGTGCTCACTATCAGAAATGGCCCCAATCATTTATGCCGTCTCTGGGAACCAACTGGAAGCTTGGCCCCAACTCCATCATCTCCAACAGGAAAATCCTTTTCTGTCCCACTTGTCAGGTCTTCTCTTTGTGAGGTTTCCTCTCTCCTTCATACTCCCAGCCTCCCAGTTCCTCTGCTCTGAGGATGTTGAAGGACCCGCTCTGTGCAGGGTCCTTCCCTGCTCTAACCATTACTAACAGGTAGCTGGCCTGTTGCCTCCAGCCTGCCCTTCTTTACACCATCTTGGCATCCCTACCCTAACCTAGAAGCCCAAATCCAAACTGCTTAGAATGGAAGATCCTAACAATTGCACAAACCATCGATACCCCCTCTGCACTTCCCTTCCTGTCTTCACTGGGGAAACCAGCCAAATCATGCTGGCCCGGTGAGTGTTGGGGAGTGCTCTCTCTTCCCCATAACCTTGCCGTGCTCCCCAAGCCCCACTTGGCCAATCCACCACTTGAGAAAGCCCAGTGGCTTCTGCGACCTTCTGAGTTCTTTCTAGAGGATTTCTCCAGCCCTTCTGTTTCCTGCTGTTCAGAAGGGAGTTCCATATCCTTGTTACTTAGTCATGGGGATATCCAACCTTCTATGGTCCTCCATCCCCCTGCTAGGAGGGCCAGGCAACCCCTTATCAAAACCCTTGATAGAGAGCTTCCTTGGCCACTTCTATTTACGCATTTCTTTTTCATTTTGCCCTTTATCAGTGGGTTTTAGACTTACTGTGGCAATATCGTTATTTTAGACAATGTCAAGCTCTTTTGGGAAAATTGGTCATGTGTAAATATGTCATACATTGCTCATTGTATGTGGTAGGCAGTATCAAATGAATATTTTTCAGAGGATAATATTGACTATGAAAGAAATGTATTATTTCTAATTGCTGCATTGTTTAAAGGCAAATAGTTTGAATAACTTCTATAAAGTGGCTGGGCAAGGAATATTGGAGATTCTAAGGGAAAAACAAGATAAAATAAGAAGCCCTATCACTAACTAAATATCCTGCGACTCTAGGCAAAATACAGATGCTGACAGTTGTGTGCTGACAAGTGCTGACAATCGACCACCAGACTGAAGTCAGTCAATTAACAGAGGAGCTACTTTTAAAAGTAGAGAGTGGATTTTCAGATGTTTGGGGTTGTTTCAGTAAAGTTTAAGATACCTGTCACAATTAATGAGCATGCGGTAAAATGTATCAGGAACCTAAACTTTAAAAAAGTATTTGAAAGTGTGTATTTTCTACAAATATCACTCTTATTAAAGGAAAGCTTGTTGGTCTTGCTTTTGTGTCTACTTTCCATGTAGCTCTCTACAAAGAAAGCACTCTGATCTCTTTATCAGGAGGAAGAAACAGAGGCCGGGGAAGGAGCAACCTTCCTCCTGTAACCACTAGCGTGTCTGGAGGGAGAAGGAACGGGACATTAGATCAGGGTTATGGAGCAGAAGTCCTTGGCTCTTCCAGTGTTCTCTAAGCCACACCATTTCTAAGCCCGATGATTGCCGGGTCTGCTTACAATGTAAATGAAATCCAGCCTTGCCAAAAGGAACCATAAAGCAATTAGTTCACGGAGCAGGAAGCAGGCAATGTCGGGAGGGTGGGCACTCCACGTTTACCTTCTGGTCTCTGTTCAGCCCGAAGGAAGACCTGCCCAAAGAGTAAAGGATTCATACTCCTGTCTCTGGTTAGATGAACCTACAAAGGAGGGGTCCTTGGTTCTTACCACATGGTGATAAATTTAAACAGGTGATATGTGATGGTTAATGTGAATTGGTAACTTGATAAGACCTAGGATTACTTAGGAGACAGGTTTCTGGGCACACCTATGCAGGATTATTTTTGTAGGTTGATGAGGCTGGAAGGTCCAGCCACTGCAGGTGGCACCATTCCCTGAGCTAGGATCCTGGAGGGCATAAATGGGAGAAAGTGAGCTGAATTTGTACAAGCATAACTGTGATGGTTACTTTTAATTGTCACCCTTAGACACGATACAGAATCACTGGGAAGAGACTCTCAGTGACAGATGGTCCAGATCAGGTTGGGGTGTGCATGTCTGCGGCAGATTGTCTTAATTATGCTAATGGATGGCAGAAGAACCAGACTAAAGTGGGCCGCACCATTTTTTGGGTTTGGGCTCTGAACTGTGTTAAGTGTAGAGAAAGCAAGTTGAGCAACGAGTGAGCATGCAAAATCCTCTCTCTCTACTCTTGACTTTGGACATGACGAGACCCTTCAAGCTTCTGCCTTGACTTCCCCACAGTGATGGACTGTGACCTGGAATTGCAGCCAGAATGAACTCTTCCTCTCCCGACAGTGTCTTTTTGCCAGGGTACTTGATCACAGCAGAAAGCAAACTAGGAGAGCTGTTCTCTGCTTTGAGACTGCCGATGCCATGTGACTAGCTGCCTCAGTTCCTGCTGCAGCAGGCCCTCCATCATGATCGCTGCACCTGGAGCTGTGAGCCAAAGCAAACTGCTTCTCCTCTAAATTGCTTTTGTCCAATATTTTAATCACAATGACAGGAAAGTAACCAAGCCCAAGCCCCGTTTCTTTGGGGTTTTTGTTTGTTTGTTTGTTTTGTTTTTTAAACATCTCATAATTGTTCGCTGTATGTGTATTTTTGAAGGCAAGCTGGAGGCTGTATTAGTTTTATGGACTGCAGAGGAGGAGGGTATACAGAACCCAGGAGGGTTATTTCATTAGTCTACCAGACCTAATGCACCCACGAGAGGGACTGTTTTGGAGCCTTCAGTCCAAAATGAGGTGGACCTGTTGCTTTGGGCTCCTGCCGAGGGTGCTGGGTGGCGATGTGGGAAGCTAGGCTGTTCAGAGCATGCTGTGCAGCAGCGTGTAGTGTTGTCTTCTCTCTCCAGTCAGGGTGAGAGTGCAGACAACCGTGAAGCGAATACATGAACCTGCTGGGCATGTCTTTCTGTATGCTGTGAATGTATTGCTCTGGTTGATTGATAAATAAAATGCTGATTGGCTAGTAGCCAGGCAGGAAGTATAGTATAGGCAGGATAAGCAGAGAGGAGAATTCTGGGAAGTGGAAGCCGCTGCCACCATGAGAAGTAAGATGTAAAGATACCAGTAAGCCACGAGCCACATGGCAAGGTATAGATTTATAGAAATGGGTTAATTTAAGATATAAGAACTAGATAGCAAGAAGCCTGCCACGGCCATACAGTTTATACGTAATATAAGTCTCTGTGTGTTTACTTGGGTCTGAGCGGCTGCAGGAGCCAGGTGGACACAGGAAAACTCCAGCTACATGAACCCAAGACAACAAATAAAATACAAGAGTCTCCAATAAATGTAACTTCAGTGTACTAAATGGGTAACAGCAATGTTGATTCGTAAGTCCGAAAGATGGAAGAGAATGTGAATGGAGTCAAGTCAAAACTGTAAAGTCCTAGAGCAGCAGGACACCCTGTCAAAGTCATGAGGGGTTCATTCGGGTTGCTTGAATTTGCACTTTTTTTTAAGATAAGGTCTTGCTATATAGCCCAAGCTGTCCTCAGACTCTCAATTCTCCTGCCTCAGCAGGTGGCTGGGAGTATGCCACCATGCCTGACTTTAATTTGTATTTTTAAAGTTTATTTCATTGGTATTGGTAATGAAACAGTTTTGGGGACAAACATTTTGGTAACATTGAGTTAGTGAAGGATGACAACGGTCACGACTGCGGAGTTCTTAGTGTTGTGGTGAACGTCCATCAATGGCTGTAGCCTTAGGTGTGGGAGACAGCCCGGTGGTTGGAACTGAGAAGAGTGTTAAGGGTGCTAGGACACATATGCGTATCAACCACCTTCCAAAATACAATGATTTGGAGCTTGAAGACACATGGGATAGAGGACTGTAGACATGAGGATGTGTGACTGGGACCCAGGGAAGGACAGATCCAGGTAGGCAGCACCAACCTCCAAAGCTCAGGGAGCAATCCACATATTGCACAAAATGTAAGATGTGATGAAATGCTGACCTCAACCCTAGGTTCTACCTGAGCCTCTGCTCCACCAGCCCTCTGCTCCACCCAGCCTTCTGCTCTACCCCTACTCTATATCTCTCTTACAAATGTAATAAAAAATAAAAGCCCAAGATTCACAAATGTTTGAAAAGCTTCATCTCAGAGGTAAATTATTGGTCCTACAGAGAATATGAAGACTTGTTTGTTTTTAATAAATTATTTCATAATGGTTTTTACCATGCTTCACCATTCTTAGGATACTAATTGTATAACTATCAGCTTAAAATTCCTAACTTTTGCACATAGAAATACAATGAAGTAAAAACCAGATTCTAGAAGCTCTCTTGGTATGGACAGATTCCTGGATTTGGTGTTAACTCTGGCCAGACCCATCAGGACAATGATTACAGCCAGACAAGCCACAACCTAATGTTTGATAGACAAAGACCAATAAGGAAGGTAGACCAATCGCTGCCATTTCCTGGACCAGCAAGCCGTCACAGTGTCGCCTGGCTGCAGCATCAGCTCTTCTCAGTCTGTGTCCCCAGAAGCCTGGCAGTGCACAACCATGGACAAATCAAATATTGAGCCTCATTGTGCTTATTGGCAAATGCTCCTGGCACCAGAAAACTGAATGAATCACACTATACATATTCTCCAGTTTGAAAAGGATCCTGAGAGTTTAGAGTGCATGTGATTTTGCTTCTCTTTGTCTGTCCTAACAAAGGAATCGGCTACAGGAAGAAACAGATACAACAGGCAAAGCAAAAAGACTCCGTTCTTTGCTGCCAGGCCAGAGCCCTGTGCCCAGCCCTCCTAACGACAGTCTGTCTGTCAATAAGTATCTGTTTGCAGAGTGAGCGGAGCGGTTCCCAGCAGCAAAACTGACATCACCACTAGGCTTGCCTGCGGCTTCACCACAGAGCGTGGTGGGCATGATGCTTTGCCTTTCTGGGGCAGGCGTCTTAAGGGAGTTTTGAAATCCCCATCTCAAATGGAATGGTTTAATTGGATATCACTGTCTAGGAGAAGAGGTCTAGAGGGTTGATCATAAACTCAGCCATGACAGCTGGGTCAGGACATGTTGGGGAATCCATCCCAGAAAATGCCCAAAGGTCTTTGCTTTCCTGGACTCTTATATTCAGCCGGTCCCTCTCTGTCCCCTTGCCTGCTAAAGTCCACGAGTAAGAGACACAGTCCAGAGGGAGAGTCTGCCCCTAGTCATCACTTGGGACCATTTGAGGAAGCACCTACATGCCATACCATTCCATCTGCTTCCCACATCAGCCACCCGGAGCTGCTGTTCCCACAGAAGAACCAATTCTAGACGAGGAAACTTGGGTGGAAGAAGGGGAATCAGGAACCCAGAGCCTCTGGGAAACCCGTCCCCATCTCTTTCTTTGCTTCTCTGCTCCAGGGCAGCATCCTTTCCACAGTGAACTGCAACCCTCCATGTGGAAGGGGCCAGGTTTAGGTGTGACACCTTCAGCCGATGCCAGGAAGACATCTACTAGCCCAGGACAGTGAAGTGCCCACTCCTGAATGGAGCGCCATGATGGAAGAGCAGAGGTTCCCCTGTTGGGCCCACAGACATGTGACAGGGAGAGCATCAGGCTGGGAACAATGGTTCTCAGAAGAGGCAAGTGGGACATCCAGTCAGGGACACGCCACACAGACCCACAGCATCCATTTGACAAGCTGACAGAGAATGCTAGATCCCAAGGCTAGGTCAGATGGTCGGTTACCAGACAGGCAACGTGCCATACTGGAGACTGTGGGTGTGTGGCATCTTTCTCACATAGTTATGATGAAACGAAAGCATGAGTCAATGCACCAACTGCTCGTCTTTGCAGAGTGCTCCAGGATGAATCGCAGGGCATGCCCATCTGACCCAACGTAGCCCCCAGCAGCTTAGGAATGCTTCTCACCTGGTGCTGATTTACAAGGCACTGACATAAACACTCTGCCAGGCACACTGGCACTAGTGCATAGATAGAGGCTGTCCCGGCTCCTGTAGGGCTCGGTCCTCTGCCTCCACCTCCACCTCCACGTTCCCTCTTTCTTGCCTCTCTCCTCTCACCTGCTGGCTCAAGCACCGCATCTACTCTACCCTGTCCCATTTCCTTTTCAGACACGCCCACCCTTGCTCTCTAAACAACACACAAAGGGAAAGATAACTACCCAAGAGAAGGAGAGAAACAGCAGCAAGGCACAGAATGGGCGAGATAATCTGCACTTGGGGAGGGCGTTGTGTGAGTCCCATCCATGCTAACCAGTTACCCGGGTGAAATGAGATGCCTCTCACTGGGGAACTGGGAGAAAAAATCAAAATTAAGGTCTCTAAATTTAAACATCTGTCAACCCCAGGGAAATGCTGGCCAAGGGCACATACAGAAGTGAACATTTACATAGAAAAATGAACAAAAAGATCTATGGGTTTAGGGTTTGGTTTTAGATTAAAAGTGAAGAACCACAGCTCAGAAACAAAACAATCCTGCATATCCACCAGCAGGTGAGTGAGTAAAGGAAACAGGATATGTACACAATGTAAGAAACAGAACAAGCCTGCATGTCCACCAGCAGATGAGTGAGTAAAGAAAACAGGATGTGTACACAATGGAATCTTATTCCACCACAAAGAAAAAGGAAATGCTCATTTTTGCAGGAAGATACTTGGAACTAGATATTATTATTATTATGTTAAGATAAATAAGCCAGACTCAGAAATACTGTCTATTTTTTCTCACATGCAGCTCTAGATTTAAGTGTGTGTGTGTGTGTGTGTGTGTGTGTGTGTGTGTGTGTGTGTGTGTGAGAGAGAGAGAGAGAGAGAGAGAGAGAGAGAGAGAGAGAGAGAGAGAGAGAGA
>CABHPP010136150.1:26098-48176 GCA_902168425.1 Peromyscus attwateri | reverse complement strand
ACACACACACACACACACACACACACACACACACACACACACACGGTCAATCATAGTTTCTTATTTAGGATACAGTTTAACCACAAGGTCCACAAGCACTAGTTGCTGATTTTCAGTTCTCGTCCTTACATTCCATTCAGAGCCATGAGGTCTTGGGCTCTGGAAAGCAGCATGTGGTGATATGGCAGTCAGCAGAGACTCTCCGAAGAGCCCTTTCATATACAATGTGATTAAGAATAACTTATGTATCAGGTTTGAAAGACTCAAAATGGGGGAAAAAACGAAATACATCAATTAGCTTGTCTATTGTTGAAATGTTTTGATTATATTGGAGCAAACAAAACATTAAAAATTAATTTTATTAGTACTTGTATTATGTTTTATGGTGCTGGGGATGGACCCCTTGACTTTTTACATAGTAATGCAAAGGACATACTACCACTGACCTATACCCCAAGTCTCTTTTTATTGTTTTGAATGTGGCTAGCAGAAAACCTAAATTTACCTACATAAACTGGCATTGCATTTCTACTACATACCACCCCTAAGTCTAGGTCATCTTGAAGTATTCCCTTCCTTCAAATGCCAGCAACAATTCTTTTGAGTCATCATCAAAAAAGCAATCTTTCCCTGCTCCAACTGGTTTTGTGTGTGTGTTGGCAGCGGTGGTGGGGGTGGGGGTGGTAATGTGCGTGTGTGCAAGTCCACCTGCATGTGGGGGCTATGGGAGGACCAGAGATGCTGTGCTCTGTCGCTCTCCCTATTATCCCCGAGACAGGGTCTCTCACTTCCTAAAGCTACTGACGTCCCGGCATCGGTACATCAGGGCTAGGGTTACAGGAGCACATGGCCATGTCCAGCTTTCCATATTGAGTTCTGGGGATTTGAACTCAGGTCCTAATGTTTGCACAGCAAGCACACCTACCTGCGGAGCCATCTCCCCAGCCCTCCAACTGGTTTAACATCAACAGTGGGTAGGTTTCAAAATATGTGTGTATGGCACAGCAGAGTAGTCTTCATTGGGCCTATGAAATGTATCTACTGCAATTAAGTCTTTTCTCATTTCACTGAATCCTTTTCCTCCATTACCTTAGGTATCCTTGTTTTTTAAAACCACTCTTCTATTGTATTAACCTTTAGAGATTCAATATCCTAGAAAGGGGACTGGCAAGAAAACCATATCCATCACACACACTTTAATATTTAGGTCTTGTATTACTTTTTTCCATGAGGAAACAGATGTTTTGAGCAATTAAATGTGTTCCCCCAAACCAGAGAGCTATATGAGATAGTTACTGCTGAAATATAGGTTCCTATGATATTTTTATTTTTATTATTTATTTATTTTTTTCCAGAGCTGAGGACCGAACCCAGGGCCTTGCGCTTGCCCAAGCGCTCTACCACTGAGCTAAATCCCCAACCCCGATATTTTTATAATTGTATTACAGTATCATGTTTGCAAGCTTCAAAATGTAAGCTTTTTGAAATTTTAGAATTTTACAACCTGAGGAGGTAAAACTGTATGTGGCCATCATTACAACTATCACCTATTACTATACAGTATCTAGAGAACTGTGGTTATTTTCTGACTGGGTTAGAAAATATAAGTACATAGGAGAGGAAATTATGTTAGATTATCCAATGAAGCAGCCTTCGGAATTGTTCTAAATTATAGATGACTGTGAGAATGACAAAGTTTACTAAGTTCTTGTATGGAAAGCCCTGTTAAATGTTGTGTTTGATTCATCTATCATCTCATAAAGTATGTGTGGCTGTGAGGCCAATTTACAGGGATACAGGCACAGTGAAATTAAAATGCAACTGCAATCAGTCCTATTTGACTTCAGACCCCGACCATGGCCAGATCACATGTCCTTCCAACGCCAAGAGGCTTTCAATGTCTTCCTAAGGTTGGCAGAGAAACGTGACACTTAGATACATTCTTGGCAGATCACAGATATGGGTATAATTTGGAGGAGAGAGTGATGTCTTTTAATCATTTGCTGATTTTAAAGATGTTACTTCTGCAAAGAGCTCTTCCAGATAGACACATGTGAAGTTTGGCTAAGTAACCACACTCTAGTTTCTACCTCCTGTGTAAATCTCTGGAATTGGCAGGCTAAAACAGAAGTCTTTGTACTGGAATGGGGAAAAGTTTTGAGTAGGTTCAAAGTTGAGTTTCTTTTTTATTTTTTTGCTGGAGATTGAACCCAGAGTCTTAACAAATGTTTAACCCAAGTTCTGCCACTGAGCTGCATGCCCAGTCCTGAGTTTTATTTTCCATTAGTTTTGTCTTAAAACATGGGGGTCACAAAGATGAAGCAACACAGATTCATCAAGTACTCTCTTGAGAGTAGTTCCTTACAAATTGCAGGAGTCCCAGTCTCTAGAGGTAAATCAGAAATATAGTGTAAATACAGCCCTTTGTAAAAATCTTTTCACATGTAACAAATCAAGCAATCTCCAATTTTTTTCTCTACTAGCCACATTTAACGAATGAGGAAATTTAGGCCTAGGAAAACAATGAGAATGTCCACATACTAGAATCATGATTTCTGACAAACATTTTTATTTTTGAGACAGGGTTTCATGTGGTTCAGAATAGCAACAAACTTGTTATATATCTAAAATTGGTCTTGAACTCCAGATCTTCCTGCCTCCCTCTCTCAAATGTTGAGATTACTGACCTGAGCTTAGCTTCTCCCATGACTCCTGGTTTTGAGGACTTATATTTTAACCTCTGGGTTGCTAAATTAGGTCTACAGTGTGACTGGCAGTATTTTGGTATTTGGAGGTTGGTGCTAAGATATCAAACCCAGGGCCTTGTTTGTGCTAAGCCAACACAATACCATCTGCCAGCCCTAAAAGTTGCATCCCTTTGTGTTAAACATGTGCTCTTCTGCTCAATTCAATTTTCCCACTTCTGTGCATGTGTGTACCCACGTGCGGAGGCCAAAGGATATCAGATGTCTTCTTCATCTTTTCAGCTTTTTCACTGAACCTGCACTCACAGTATTTTTTTCAGCTAGGCTTGTGGCCAGTAAGCTTCAGCAATCCTCCTGCCTCCACTTTCTAAGTGCTATGGAATGATCCTTCTGTATGCTGTGAATATGCTATCACTCTCATTGTTTAATAATAAAACTGTTTGGCCAATAGCATGGCAGGACAAAGTTAGGCAGCATAATCAAACTGAGGACTGGGATGAAGAGGGAGGAGTCAGGAGAGACATGGGCGAGCCGCCCAAGAAGATGCCAGAGGACAGGAAAGTCACAAACCACATGGCAATGCAGATTAATGGAAATGGGTTGATTTAAATGTAAGAGCTAGTGAGTAATAAGCCTGAGCTATTGGCCGAGCATTCTGTAATTAAGTTTTTGTGTGTTTATTTGGAACTGGGTGGTTGGGGGGGAAAAAAAACCTCCACCTCTGTTTAGAGCAGGGTTATGGGCACTGGAGACTTTACTTGCCCTTTTAAGTGGAGAGTCCAAACTCAGGTCTTCCCACTTGCGTAATAAGTACCCTCACCTAGGGCCATCTCTCTAACCCCCTTTCCACTTTCTGTCACTAAGTCGGGTAGTTGGCTAATTATTGTGTTGGGACTCCTAATCAACATCCAATAGCAAGTATTAAAAGACTGTGCAACTCTGTGCCCTGACTTACATCCATATTTGCTAGTTTACGTTAACCAAAAAGGTCCTGTTTTATTGTCATCAAAAGAGGGTCTCACTCTATACACCAGGCTGGCTACAAAGTCAAAGTGAGCCCCCTGCCCGTGCCTCCCGAGTGCTATGATTACAAACATCTACCACCAAATCTGGAAAGACAATTATTTTAACGTTAAATCCTTTACTTAGTGGCTGAGCTCCAAATGACCCCTTGTCAGCATTCTCTTCATCTGCAGGACTTCCCCCCATTGTTTTTGGTGAAACTGGATATGAAAATCCCACACTCGTCCAGCAAGATGGCTCAGTGGTGGGTAAAGGCACTGCCTGCTAATCCTGACAAAGTTCGAATCCTGGGACTCACACGGTGGAAACAGAGAACCAATTCTGCAAGTTGTCATCTGATCTCCACAGGTACACCATGGCACAAGCTCATGTGCCCATTTGCATGGACGGACGGATGACAGACACACACACACACACACACCCCATCTTTTCCAAATGCCAGTCACCTTTTCAAGGGAAAATAGGCCAGCACCTCCCTTGCAAAGGGAATCATAGCACTTCTAATCCTGATACTTCGAGGTGGAGGCAGAATCCACAGTTTAAGCTTGAATTACATTAAAAAAGCAAATTTCCCATTCTCATCACTTCCCCCAGGGGGCAGAGCTGCTGATGTCTCTATCCTGCTCTGAGGGCAGTAGAGGGAGAGAGGCCAAGCTCTACTTTTACTAAGACATAGCAGCATTTTCCTTTGCCTTCAGTATGTTCATCTTAGTTAAGGTTTCTGTTGCTGTGATAACACACCGTGACCGAAAACAACTTGGGAAGGAAAGGTTTTATTTAAGTTTACAACTCTCAAGCCACGCTCCCATCTCTAAGGGAAGTCAAGGCAGGAACCTGGAGGCAAGAGCTGAGAGGCACTGCTTGCTGCCTTGCTCCTCGTGGCTTGCCCAGCCTGCTTCCATTGCTAACCCAGGACACTGGCCCAAGGGGCAGCACTACCCACATACATTTTTAATCAAGAAAATGTCTTGCCTACAGTCAATCTGATAAAGGTATTTTTCTTTTTCTTTCCCCCCTTTGGTTTTTCGAGACAAGGTTTCTCTGTGTAACAGCTCTGGCCGTCCCGTAACTCACTCTGTAGATGAGGCTGGCCTCGAACTCAGAGAAGTGTCTGCCTTTGCCTCAGAGCTGGGATTAAAGGTGTGCACCACCACCCCCTGGCTCGAAGGTGTTTTCTTGAGGTTCCTCTTCCCATCACTCTAGGTTTGTATTAAGTGGACACAGAAAAAACAGAAAGCATAACTGACCCGTGTCAACCTGACACACAAACGTATCACCTTTCAACTGTAATCTTTCTTATTTGTTCCCAAGCTGTCAAGCTGACATTAGTATCACAACAAAAAAAGTAACTTTAAAAATCACAGTCTTTAAAAATTCACACATTTAAAAAAGTTCAGTCTCTTTAAGTGCCTATAAAACCAAGAATAAGTTACGTACTTCCTTATTCCAAGGGGGAAAATCAAGGGCACAGTTACATTCAAATAAAAGCAAAACCAAGGTCCTCCAGTATGAAAGCTCAGCTTCATACATCTGGGATGCATAGTTTTCTGGGCTCCACGGGGCTTGAACAGCTTCTTACCCCTCCCCACCCCCACCGGCTCTGCCGTCCACAGCATACACTGCTTGTCTCCTGGGCTCAGGTCGCTCCACTTCACAGTTACTGCTGTCCTTGACAGTTGTCTCATGTTCTGGCATCTCCAAAGTGCTAGAGCTTCTTGCTGCAACTAGGCTGCGCCTTCACCAACAGCCTCTTGTGGGCTCTCTTCAGGGACTCTGACCTAATCACATGGTGCCAAGCCTCAACTTCTATGACCCCTTCAATCCTGAGGCTTCTACTGCAACGGAGGCTGTTATCTTCACCAATGGCCTCTCATGGGGCCATGCCTCAGCTGCTCTCCAGGACCCTTTCATGCTTTCAAAACTCATACCACCTGATAGACTCTCACACATTACCAAGTTCAAACTGTTAGCCTTGCCCTCTCCAGACCACAGCTTATGTGTTGACCCTGAGGAAATACTTCATTTTACTGGTTCAATTTCTTGTCAATCAGTCTATTCATAAGCCCCAGCTGAGCAGAACCACAGCTTCTCAATTAAATGTATCGACTGCACCAATAAAGACTAGAAGGCATTCTTCTTCCCCATGAAACTTCACTGGCCAGGTCTCCATTGTCTGCAATGCTCTCAGCACAGTCTTCTATGTTCCCACAACAGTTCATTAAGCTCTGGGCACTCACTGGCTTTCCAGCCCAAAGCTGCAAAGTCCTTCCAACAAGGACTAAAGACAATATGGCCAGGTCTGTCAAAGCAGTAGCCCACTCCTGGCACCAATTTGTCTTAGTTAGCGTTTCTATTGCTGTGAAAAAATACTATTATCAAAACAAACAAACAAACAAAAACTCAAGGAAGAAAGTTTCTCTCAGCTTACGTTGCACTCCGTCACTGAGGGAACCCAAGGCAGGAACCTGGAGGCCAGACTGAAGAGGCTATGGAAGAACACTGCTTACTGCCCTGTACCTCATGGCTTGCTCTATTGGCTTTCATTTATAACCCAGGACAACCTGCTCAGGGGTGACACCACCCACTCAGGGGTGACACCACCCACAGTGGGCTGGGCCACTCCTACATCAATTATTAATCAAGAAAATGCCCTGCAAGCAATCTGGAGGCGTTTTCTTTTTCTTTCTTTCTTTTTTTTTTTTTTAAAGATTTATTTATTTATTATGTACACATTATTCTGCCTGCAGGCCAGAAAAGGGCACCAGATCTCATCGTAGATGGTTGTGGGCCACCATGTGGTTGCTGGGAATTGAACTCAGAACCTCTGGAAGAGCAGCCAGTACTCTTAACCTCTCCAGCCCCTGGAGGCGTTTTCTTAATTGAGGTTCCTCTTTCTAGATAAGTCAGGTTTGTGTCAAGTTGACCAAAAAAAAAAAAAAAGCCAGAGTGCCTTATTTCTATCAATAAGCGTAAAAATATCTATGTGAATTACTTAGACATTTTTGACTAATCTTAAAAGATGCTCTTTTAAAGCTATATAATGAAAAATCTACTGAGAAGTAATATAATGTGAAATTATTTAAACCAGGAGAGGGGAAAGTATATAGAGATAATAGGTGACAGGAGAGGATTTTGAGTTCTGTGTAATAAGACTTCAGACACTTTTCATTGCATTGGTCAACATTCATGTATGTTTAAAATTTGCCCTAATATAAACGTGTGTGTGTGTGTGTGTGTGTGTGAAAGATGAGTGGCGTGTGCAGTGCACACACATGGAGACCAGATGCATGTCAGGTGTCCTGCTCTATTTCTCCCCACCTTATTTCCTGAGGACAGCCAGGGTCACTCAGTGAAGCTGGAGCAGGCAGGTGGCTGGCAAGCTCGGAGCTGTTCCCTCATAGTGCCAAGGACATCTGCAAATGTGCAACCATGACCAGCTTTGCACATGAATTCTGGGGATTTGAACTGACAACCCCAAGCTTGCAACAAGTGCTCTTATCCACTGAGCCATCTCCCCAGCCCTAAGATAAATCCTATTAAAACAGAATTCTTATTGACACATCACCTATTCTCAAGGATTCAGTATATCACTTCTTTGAGTAGTCTCCATTCAACCAAGGAATGAGCTGATCTTGCCTTCCAAAAGTTCAGAATTATGGAACTGGATGTAGCAGCATATGTTTTTAACCCAAGTATCCGGGATGCAGAAGCAGGCAGATCTCTATGAGTTTGAGCACCCAGCCTAGTCTACATAGTGAGTTCCAGGAGGAACTATGTAGAGAGCCTCCCTCAAAAAAAACAAAGTTCAGAATTGCGATATAAAAAACTCCAAACCGGGGCTGGAGAGATGGCTCAGCGCTGGCTGTTCTTCCAGAGACCCTGAGTTCAATTCCCAGCAACCACATGATGGTTTATAACTACCTGTAACAAGATCTGGCGCTGTCTTCTGGCAGACAGGCATAAATGCAGGCAGAATTCTGTGTACATAATAAATAAATCTAAAAAAAAAAAAAAAAAAAAAGCCAGTGATGGTGGCGCGTGCCTTTAATCCCAGCACTCAGGAGGCAGAGGCAGGAGGATCTCTGTGAGTTCAAGGCCAGCCTGGGTAAGTTCCAGGAAAGGCACTAAAGCTACACAGAGAAACCCTGTCTTGAAAACCAAAAACAACAACAACAAAAAAAACACTTCAAGATCTCACTTACAACATGTATGTCACCAAAATAACCTACCATCAAATTTTTAGGAAGGGGCTAGAGAGTTAGCTCAATGGTTTAGAGCACTGGCTGCTCTTCCAGAGGACCTAGGTTCAGCTCCTAGCACCCACATGATGGCTTACAACTACATGTAACTCCAGTTCCAGGGGATCTGATGCCTTCTGACCTCCACAGACACCAGGCACCAATGTGGTGCACATACATACAGGCAGGCAAAACAGTCATACATAAAATATTAATAATTAGAAAATCTTTAGGAAATCATTTTTTCTTCACTTTCATGCAATGTTGAAGATCAAATCCAGGGTCTCAGTCGTGCTCACTAGAGAAGGGAGTGCTTTCTCACCAAGCTGTCCCCAGAGCCCCCAAACACTCCACTTCCTGGATTACCAAACATTCTTCTGCTTTATGGATAACTCTAGTTGCCTTTGGTCTTTTCTGTAATTCTGTTGTGTGCCATTACCTGCCCTCCCCTCAGAGCTGAGTTGAGTTGGACCAATGAGCTAAAAATCCCCAACCCCATATATGGACAACTAATTAATCCACTATTTTCCACCCATCAGAATTGCCAGAAACTGATTTCTATAATGTGTTTTAGATTGCATTACTAAAGTGGACAAGGATTTATATAATTGGCTTATTCACAGCATTAATTAGTAAGTTCCTGCTGTTCAATCGACAGAAAATATCTACCAATTCTAGACACCTAAAAGGGAAATGTACTTCTGTTATCTGGTGTTGACTGATGACTTTGGATGCATTGCATATTGTAAGGCATTTTAAGGCTATAAATAATTCATCCACCAAGCTATCCATTTCATGAAATAAAAATGTATAGAAGCAAGCAACTGAGATATCCAATGTCCCCCCTCACCAAGTCTCAGCTCGTAATGCAGTTTTCCCATTTAACACCAGTCTTCAACATCACAGTACGTCTGTATTTGTAATGGGAGGAGGACAACAGAAGCATTGAGACTCACCTTCTTCCAACAACGGGCACTTAGGCACAAAGGAAAGCTGAATTCTAACTGTAAACGTACTTGTGCAACATAGCATTTCTAAACCTGCTTAAATCCAGAAAGACTTTTATTACACAATTTGATTTTACATCAATAAAATGTTAGGTATAACATTATAGATGGAAGGAAGAACAATTTAATTTGTATTGAAATAAATATTAGACATATGAAGCACATACAGTGAAAAAGGGTAACAAAAAATTACAGGTGGAGATAAGACTTTGCTCAATCATCAAAGAAAGCCCTTGATACTTCCAATTTCACACCATCAAATTTATCATTCTTGCTGATTTAAGCAGAACACAAAACAAATATGGATCCTAGGGCTTACTTTCACAGGTACCAGCATGGAAAATTTACTACAGTGATCCAATTTGGAATCAGCAGAGACCAGTAAATCGCTGCATAAAAGAAAGAGCGAATGAGGTCCTTTTTCCTTAGTGTCAGCAGGCTATGATTATGATGTTTATTACATTTTCTTGAAAGGACTTCACATTTTCTCAAATATGCAGGAGAACGATATTTCCCCTCTGAGCCCTACATTAGCATTATATGCTTTGGTCTTGAATACAGGAGAATGATGAATTTTTCAATTTATTTTAAAAATCTACAGTCTGGACAGTATTGGCTTGAAGAGTATATATAACTCCCCAACCTGTATAATATATTAAAAATGGATTCAGGAGAAGTTAGTAAGAAATGCTGACATTCTGTATATACAATTTTTTAGTTCAATATCTCCTGTTATATCAAGCACCAGAAGTGATGCATTTATAAGTCAAGCAGTTTCCATGACTCTTTCTAATCTTCGCAATCCTTGTATATTTGTTCCAATATATACACATCATAAATGTTACCTGTCCAAGATGTTGCTCTTTTGGTCTCAATTTACAGATACACGTAGACAAAAACTAATGTCAAAAGGAAATGTTCTTAAAGTTACACAAGAGAAGAGTAAAAGCTTGGAATTAAATGTTATGAACAACAAAGGTTAGTTTCAAAAAACGCTAAGCCTATTTTTAAAATGTAGCTTTAGAAGGCTGGAAAAAAAATGGGAGGCAGAGGCAGGCGGATCCCTGAGTTTGAGGTCAGCCTGGACTATAGTGAGTTCCAGGACAGTCAGAGCTACACAGAGAAACCCTGTTCGGGATGGGGGTGGGGAAGAAGGGAGAAAGCAAGCAAGCAACAAGCTAGGAAAGAAAAAAAAAATGAAATGATTCTTGGGCCCTTCTTTCTCATACAATAGCCAATTGTTAAAACTCTAGCAAACACAGCTATCCATCATCTTTTCCCTATAGTTTTCTAAGAAAAAGAATCCACTTCAGATACAAAGAACACTGCATTTTGTCTTGTCACTACCAACTCAAACTCAGTGTGTGTCAGTTACATGGCACGCACAACACAGAAAGGGAGACCCAGAGAGCACTCACCCAAGAATGTGGCCATTCTGGGTAAGCCCCTTAAGTGCCACCTCACATCACAAAAATCTCACTGATTAACTAATTATAGGATACCTTCCAAACTCCCAGCAGCTCCTTTGATGTCCGTGACACCAGCTCCAAGAATGGCTTTGCAGTCAAACTATACAAAACTATATGAGCCGGGTGGCAGTGGAGTACGCCTTTAGTCCCAGCACTCAGGAGGCAGAGCCAGGCGGATCTCTGTGAGTTCGAGGCCAGCCTGGTCTACAGAGTGAGATCCAGGACAGGAACCAAAACTACACAGAGAAACCCTGTCTCGAAAAAACAACAACAAAAAGACTGTATGCATTAAAGAACTGTCGAGAAACTCCCGACTTTTCAAAGGTATGCCATGCTCTAGTATACTGTCTGTCAAGCTCACCAACACACAGCCTGTGTGGAATTCCCCTGGTCCTAGGAAGGCCAGTGGTGCCAAGAAAAACCTTTACAACTACACTTGATTTTCAAACTCGGGTAGCGCTCCTGATATAATATACAAACTGTTAAGTGCTTTCATATTACTTGGAAAGTCTCAATCATAAGTTAAATTGATTCTATCTAGTGTACCTATAAATGATGGAAAAAATTAAAATTCCATCTCTCTCTATAAGAAAAGATGAAAAAAGTAACTATCATTTCTCTACATCTGGAAAGGGGAAATAATAATCTTACAACTGATGTCCTCAGGGGACTTAGGCCGAGAATGAAAAGATGACAAGAGACAGCAGCACCCACGCCACTCCCAATTGTGTTCAGTTTTACTAGCTCATATTGGCAGTGCATTTCTTTTGAATAGTTTATATTATAAAGCAGTACTCCTAAGATGGGAGTATAGCCCAGTGGTAGAACAAGAGGCCCAGGTGTCAATCCCCAGTCCCATCTCCCAGCATGCACATAAGTACTTACCAAATATCTGTCCACTGTTCAATTACAGGGGTCACAGAATTAAAATGCCTAGTATTATGGTCAGTTAAGCACATTAGGTAACACAGCATTTCATCAAACAGACCTGTAAACATGGGGACTACCCAAGGAAAGAGTGACACCTACTGATTATAAACATTAACTGTCCACAGCTATTCCCCCCCCCCCCCATGATTCATCAATCAAACTCCTCAATGTTAGTTGAGGATTTTACCATAATTCCTCAACTGAAACGTTTTTAGAGAACTCAGTTCTATTTGTCTTGTTACATATGCATCCATTTTCCTTTCTAGAATATTTTCTAAACTTACAAATCTAATTCAAATTTTTGTCTAGATCTTTAGATGTACTGGGGCTTTGCAATTCTTATTCAACAGAATCCATTGATTTTCCAGAACTTCTGGTTTGTTATCAAGCTTGCCTTGACGTTCTCCGTAAGGGATAAGTATCTAATTTTTATAATTAGCTTTCTTGTTTTTCTTCCAAAAGCATTTACCTTAGGGAAATTTTATTTCAAGGAAATTTAAATACAAGTTGCACTTAAGAAATTGCTCTGTGGCTTAATATTAAAATATAGCCAACTTGTCAGGCACGCCTTTAATCCCAGGACTCGGGAGGCAGAGACAGGCAGATCTCTGGGAGTTCAAGGCCAGCCTGGTCTGAGTTCTGGACAGCCAGGACTACTCAAAGACACCCTATCTCGAGAACAAACCAAATAAACAAAAAATCCATCCAACTCAATGAGAGATGAAGTGCACAAAGGAATACAAAATGCTTGCTAGAGAACAACAGGTTTTGTATGTAGTTTCCATCTGTCCAATGGGGTTTAACAAACAACAGCACTGTTCCAGTTCCTAAAGGACTAGATATTCTGGATGATAAACCAACTTCCTTTAAACTGTTTAGTTATGCAGCAAGTGTTACAAAGTTTCCCCTGCTCATCCACCTGATGCACTATTACATTTCCTGTATTTTGATAGGTGTACATGGAAACACTAATTTCAGATTCAAGATCAGCTGACTGTACACATTCACACACAATGTGATATTTCTAACTACAATTTCATGCAAACTAGTAATCATCTAGTCTGTAAACATCTAGTAATGTTCAAATTATAAAATTTGCCTTTTCATGGGTTTGAGAATATTATTTATATTCTGCACCTTCCTTTAAGGAACAAATCTATATTTCCATTCAAGCACGGGTGTATGAGAAATAATGTAATTCCGCAGTATCATTAAAAAGACTTAATTTATATCATTAAACATTGGAAATTACATTGTTAAAGCCAGTATGAATTAGCTCCTCTAAGGAAATATTTTGACCAATATTATAAAGATCAAACACTCACTTATACACCTTGAAACATAAAAGGCAACCAGGTACAAATACAGCACACACATACAACAGATAGAAAGATTGGTGAAATTCAAATAAATTTTGTACTTTAGTTAATCCAAGGTTATTTTCTTACTTTGCATAAATGTCTTACTAATTAAAAGATGCTAATATAAAAATAGACAAGTAAGAGGTACACGGGAACTCTCTGTACTATTCTGAACCTCTTATAAATCTAAAATGTTCCAAGATTGAAAAAAAAAAAAGAGAAAAAAAATTCAAAATAAATATGCCTTTAGCTGCCAGAACTCGATGTCACTCAAGACAATGTTTTAAAACATCTTAGAAATCAGCATGTTTACATAACGTTACAGTCACTTTATTGCTCTACAAAGTTGTATTTTTAAAACCATCAGATTACATATATAGTGATAAGGAGGCTAGGCACATACATTAAAAAAAATCAACAGGATATTATCAAGTTGCTTCTCCAACTTGGTAGATAAATATTATAAAAATGTAAAAGTAGCTGGTTAAAGTTAAGCTGTCATGTAGTATTTTCTGGAAGTCTACCCCAAGACTATCACCTTTCTATAGAAACAAAAAGAAAACTGATGTTACAAGTTACTAATGAATGTATTGAGAAATCCAAATTACATGCAGATAGAAGAGAACTGAGTACAAAAAAAGACCACAACATTACATTACTCTATACTAAAATTGTGCATTGTTTTAAGTATTTCCAATCATGCAACAGTAATAAGGATCAAAATGACTTTTATAAAGGAATTGATGGAAACTCAATTAAAAGACTTGAACATATTATCCAGCCCCAATCACAGATGCATTATACATCCAATCCTCCCAAACTCATGTATGCAATACCAGGCTGAAACACCCATTATCCCCCTCAACTATTCCCCATTAGTTACCTTACCTATAAACCTTTCCATTTAACCTTTTGAATCATATTTGCTGGATAAACATGTAATCTACAGAATAGTCTTCATTATTTCAGAACATACAAGTGTAATCACATGCTCAATCTTCAATCACATCCTTTCAAAGGCATCAGAACTGCTGCTGCAAATTTCTAGGACCTTTCAAGCCTAAGAAACCAAGAAAACTGGAGTCAAGAAACTGAACTAGGTGTTTCTACACACTACAGCAACACTGATACCTATCTGTGGACATTCATCAAAGTTACTCAGTAGGTCTCTCCAAGGAATGCTGTGTCACTACCACCTTCTAGAGTACATGGTTATATGACCCCAAACAGCTAATCCCAAACAGGTTTACAGCCAAGCCGTTTTCAAACACTATCAAAGCCACAGATGGCCTGATGGAAATGAAAGCTTAGCAGGGCATAAAATAAACACAGAATTTCCCTTGTAATGGTGCAGGCTAACCACATCTGTCCTAGCAAAGCAGCACAAGCTGAATGTGAAATCAAACTGCAGGGGAATGTGCTTCTGTGAAAATCTCAACCAAAATCAATGAATGGAAAAAATACTGTCTCAAAATATTCATCTACCATATTACCTTACCTATAAACCTTTCCATTATTCCATCTACCATTATTCATTACCATAATGAACTCATTCCAGAAATAATTTGGGTTAATGGTTGGGGTGAAACAAATTTCAGAATTCTTTTTAAAAGAAATAAATGTATTTCATGATGTAGGCATAGCAGCATCTAAAACAATTTAGTAACATTTATCACTAAATACAAATTTACATAACCACAAACAATGTACAGTAAAATTTTCTCAGAAACTGTTAAAAGCTTGATTTAACATGCCAGGAAAATGATTATTTTTGCACTGAGATGCATTTATGTAAATCATATAAATTGAACTGCAGTGGGTGTTAGACCTGTCTGTCATTTGAGACCCCATCTGAATTACCAGCTACTAATGCTATCTTCTACACACAGCTTAACTAGAGGTTAGACTACGCAACTGTTGGTGCCAGTCTGCTAATGAAGGCAATGCTCTGGAGACACAGTCTTCTCACAAACAGTGGGCAGGAGGGCTTCATTATAATGTGCTCCACAACAATCCTCAGTTCATTAAACAAGTTCCTGCAAGATAAAATAGTGGTGTTCAGAAACACAACAATAAGGCAATGAAGACAAATAATTCTGAGAAAAAAGCTGACCAAAAAGGATTTAAAGAAGTAGCTGGGTGTGGTGGTGCACACCTTTAATCCCAGCACTTGCAAGGCAGAGGCAGGCAGATCTCTGAGTTCGAGGCCAGCCTGGTCTACATAGTAAGTTCCAGAACAGCCAGAGCTACACAGTGAAACCCTGTGTTGAAAAACAACAAAAATTTAAGTCAAAGATGAACCTAGAAAACACTGTAAGGAATGTACAAAAGGAGAACCCATGCACAGCTATCTAGCCCTCAGGTACAAGTGCAGGAGGTGGGGAGCATAGGATTTCAAGGCCAGCCAGGGTAGCAGGAGGATTCCCATCTCATCACAGACAACATTCTCAAAATCCAGTGTCTTTTTGAGTAGAGAAGTAAGAAAAAGCACTTTCAAAAACAATGGTTATATCTAAAAGGGATTATCTACATTTTTTTTAAAGATTTATTTGTTTATTATGTATACAGTATTCTGTCTGCATGTATGACTGCATGCCAGAAGAGGGCACCAGATCTTGTTATAGATGGTTGTAAGCCACCATGTGGGTGCTGGGAATTGAACTCAGGACCTTTGGAAGAACAGCCAGTGCTCTTAACCTCTGAGCCATCTCTCCAGCCCCTTCATTTTTTCTTTACTACTCAGTTTTCACATTTTACAGACAAATTCAATTCATCCTTAAAAAGACCAAAAAAATTACGTAGCGTGCAATCCACACACTGTTTCTTCCTTTATTTTGTTTTTTTATTTTTGGTTTTTCAAAATAGGGTTTCTCTCTGTAGACTTAGCTGTCCTGGAACTTATGCTGTAGACCAGGCTGGCCTCAAACCCACAGAGATCCACCTGCCTCTACCGCCCAAGTGCTGGGAATGAAGGCATGTGCCACCATACCAGGCCACACACAGTTTCTTTATATAAATAAATGTTCTCTCAGAAGTTTTCTGGACATTAGGAGTTTCAGTGCTATAATGAAGTTAATGGAGACAACATTGAACATATTCAATAACTGTCACTTTACAACTTGGATACTAATCAAACTAGCTCTTTCAGATTAAACCTACCCAACAGCTCACACAATCTGGTCCTGATCTAACACAGCACTGGTTTCCTACCACAGCTTCTGACAGTTCAGTGTTGCTTCATGTTTGTTCCCAGGCTAAGTGGCCTTCCTCGCCTGACCTATACTGCCCACAAAGTAACCTCCATTACGTATTATACATACATACATACACATCATACACAAAATGATGTATACTGTACTATAAGTCAATTTGATGGATCCTCAAGGGTCATTTTGACTACTCGAAATTTTCACCTTAGGTTCTGACTGTGCCTGAACTTGGGATCTTCCTCAACTGCCTTGGACTCCAGAGCGCTGAGTTTACAGATGTGTACCCCTCCCCTGGCTATGAGCTTTTTAGACCCCGTGTAACAAAGTATAGGAAGCTACAGTGCACATAAGGAGAGACTGCTATATATTGATCTGTGACTACTTTAACTATGGTTTTTGTTTCAATTAAGAAAGTCACATATTTCCTAAGCATTAGAACCTAAAAGATGATAAAAAAAACAACTCTAGCTTCAATTTCTAAAAAGAAATATAAGGCCCCCATCCTTGAATGGTTAACCTCCAGTGTTTTCACTTATGCTGCTGCAAAGGTGTATGCACTCAGTAGCAACAGACTTCTGGTTTCAATCTTTTCTAAAGCTAGCAGTAACAGCAGGTAGCTGCAGCTCCAGTAACAAGGGCCATTCCACGGAGCACTGTGCTGCTAAGCTGTTTGCTGGGGCAGGGTATTCAGTGTATTTTCCACTTAAGAGCGAATTTATCAGGATGGGAACCTGTAAGTGAAGAATCAGTTCATACAACTACGTCTTCACTAACCCCAGCTAGTTTTAAAGCCACCAACTTAAATTTCAAAGATAATTCTTTCTTCTAAGTTCTAAACTACTAAGAAATTCCCAAGAGGTATCAATACTACATCTGGACAGTATACTAAACAAAACAGATTTAAGCTAGTCACAAGCTTACCGACAATATGGATTTCTTCTAGAGGAATAACGAAGAGTGAGAAACCTATAGTATATAAAGGGCTGCAGCAAGCTTCCTTGGCCACTGAAATAAACAAATACAAGGGTGATGAGGACATATTACAATTCACATATACATTCAAAAATTACAAGCAGTTTAAAAGGAGACTATGTGTGTCTTCATCATATGGTCAGTAACAATTACCTGATCTAGGCACAGATTACTCTTACAAAAAAATAGAAGGTACAGATGACTGGAAAAGAACAAAATGCTATTACTTAAGTTTTTATAAATATATCCATATATTAAAATTTTAAATATTAAAACTCAGAAAATATTATCTCTATAATTAGCAGAGAACTGATTTAAAAAAAAAGCAAGGTTTTTGTTGGTATTTAAAAAATTTTGTTGGTATTATTTTAAAAAAATAATTTTTAAAAATTATTCATTATTTGTGTGTGTGTGTGTGTGTGTGTGTGTGTGCGCGCGCTGTTATATACGGGCATGTGTGTGTAAAGGTCAGAGGGCAAAGTCAGATTTCTCCTTCTACCTTTCCTTGGGTTCCAAGGATCAAACCAAGGGATCAAACTGAAAGCCAGGCTTGGAAGGCAAGTGTCTGTACCTGCCCAATCATCTTGTGGGCTCAATGTTCTGTTGTTTTGAAACAGGGTCTCAATATGTAACCCAGGCTGTCCTAGAACTCCTGAGTCTCTATCGCAGCATTCTGGGAGCTAAGACCCACATGATGGAAGGAGAGAACTGACTCCCAGAAGTTGTCCTCTGACCTATACATATGTGCTCACATACATACAAAGAAATAATAAATGCGGGTTGGGGATTTGGCTCAGTGGTAGAGTGCTTCCCTAGCAAGTGCAAGGCCCTGGGTTCCGTCCTCAGCTCCAGTTAAAAAAAAAAAAAAAAAAAAAAAAGAAATAATAAATGCATTAAAAAATTATTTTTAAAGACAAGTTTAATGGCTTTAAAGCATGCCTTTTATATCAGCACTTGGGAAGCTGAGGCAGGAGAATCTCTGTGAGTTCCAGGACAGCCACAGCTACATAATGAGATCCTGATGTAGAAAACAAAAACAATAAAATCTTTTTTAAAAAAGAGCTTAGTATTTTTAACCCTTTCTTCTAATTTGTACAATACTTTCATAATAAAAATAATTTACATGATTATAAGCTTATTACTTAATGTTACATACATTTTGCCCAACAAATAATCTAACAAAATTTTAACAATCTAAACAAATATTTAGGGGCTGGAGAGATGGCTCAGAGGTTAAGAGCACTGGCTGCTCTTCCAGAGGTCCTGAGTTCAATTCCCAGCAACCACATGGTGGCTCACAACCATCTGTAATGAGATCTGGTGCCCTCTTCTGGCCTGCAGTCATACATGCTATATACATAATAAATAAATAAATCTTTACAAAAAATAAAAAATATTTAACAGTGAAAATATAGAAAACGTTCACTGAAAACCCAGTTTCCCACCATCCAAATGAGCCTCTGATGAAATTCACAAAACACTCCCCTTAATCTATCCTTCTAGGAACATGCACACAAGTGTACAACAAAATGACTAACACTAACACAGTGCTCATCATGTAATAGCTCACTATTTACTAGCTCTAGAGTGTAACACTACTATGAATGTGAAACAAAACAGTATGTACCTGTCCTTGCACATACCCAAAAAATACAAATGAGGAACACCATATATGTTGTTAACCAACTTTAACTCTATTAACATGTAATATGAATATAACATGCAAACTATTCAGTTCCTTTTACAACTTCAAGCATTCTATCTTATGTTCCTACTATGACTACCAAGCCTCCCTTGTTTGAATGCTTAGGGTGGCTCTAGGATACAGTAAGAAATAAAGCTACAGCTGAGGGTGTAGCTTGGCAGTTTCTGCTTACCATGCAAAACTTCTTGTAAGCACCTGAGGATTTTGTTTTGAGGACTAAACCCCCTCAAAACAAACAAAAACCAAAGGGTGCTTATGTCTCAGCATCCTAGTACTCAAAAAGTAAAGTGGGAGGACTGCCTCAAGATGAGCCCGGGCCACAAAACAAGGCCTTGTCTCAGAAATCTAAAACATGGAGGGAAGGGAAGAAAGTAGGGAAGCAGAAAGGGAGGGAGAAGGGAAGAGAGGAACTGAAGACAATGTAAGAAAAGAAGCAGAGAAGCAAACAAACTTCTAATGACGATCTGTCTTTGCACATCTGTGCATGCATATGTGAGATAAAGTCAAGAACGTAGGTTTATCATTCAATACAGAGCTCTAAGTAACACAGCCTCTACTAATCAGATAGTGCATCTGCCATGAAGGGAGCCTAGAAAGACTAGTGAGAGCACCATTATTTTCATTTTATAGTTTGGGTTATATTTAAGTTACACACTTCAAGTATTAAGTATTCTATATACAATATACTATTGCACATGGAAGGGTGAGGACATAGCTCAGTGGTAGAACACTTGCCTAGCATGTGTTGAAGCTGTGCGCTTGATCCCCAAAGACAAAATAAATAAACTTCATAAAATGATTTTAATTCATTAAAGTAATTAAAATTATATGAAAAACATTAAATACAAAACCAGAAAAATCTCCCTTGTTTATGCATAAAAATAATATTAAAACATGTTACTCAAAGCAGCTTACAGATTCATCCATCAGAAGAACAATTATGAAAATAAGAAAAAAAAAGCCAGCACTGATGAGGATGTAGAAAAAAAAAGTATGCATGAGTGGTGGCAATGTAAAGTAGTACAAACATTATGGAAAACGGGAATGAACAAATAATGTAACTACCTCATGATCCAACTATTCCTCTTCTAAGCAAGTATCCAAAGGAAATGAAATCAGTATTATCAATGTGATCTATGCACTCTATGTTTACTTCATCACTACTCACAACAGCCAAAATATGGAATCAACTGAAGTGATCTACCAGCAGAGGAATGCACAAAGACATGTGCTACATATTCCCAAGTATCCACACCCGGTTGAATGCTAACCAGTCTTAAAAGGACGAGACACTATCATTTATAGTGGGAAAATAATGGATGGAACTGGAAATGACAAGCGTGGGGCTGGAGAAAGGACTCAACAGTTAGAAGCAGTTGCTACTCTTGTAGAACATGCAGGTCTGGCTTCTAAAGCCACACAGCAGCTCACCACTATCCATAAGTCCAGTTCCAGGGCCTCTCCTGGCCTCTGTGGGCACCAGGCATGCACAGAGTACACATGCACGCAGGCTGAACAATCACACACATAAACGTACATAAACCTGAGATAGAAAAATTAAACACTCACTCAAATGCAGTTGCTAGCAAAGCTGTTTCAAGGAAGAGTAAAACAGTAATCACCAGAAGCTAGGAGGAAGAGGAATACAGACAAGCTGAGTGTCGAGCTGCACAGACTAGGGAGATGACTCGGTAGCTAAGTGCCTGCTGCACATGTTTAAGAACAGGAGTTCACATGCCAGGGGCTTGCTAATTAGCCAGAGCAGGCAAATGGTGAACTCCCAGTTCAGTGAGAGTCTGGAGAGTGATAACGGAAGACAACTAATGTCACCCTCTGGTGTACACACACACACACACACACACACACACACACACACACACACACACACACGTTCGTTAAAGAAATAAATTCTAGTGAAAAAATTATCTTTAAATGTATTTCCGATAAACTCTACTCTTGAAAATTAAGATAACAACTTTGTCCACAGTGTTAAATAAATGTCTTAATGAGCTCAAGTGAGGTAAGGATCAATAAAGTAAAAACCTACTAAAATTCTAAAATTAGGTTTCATGTTAGTATGCTAAACTTTAGGGTGTAAGCTTTAGAGCTGCATCAAATCCTATAGTCAACATTTAGGAAATGGATTTTCACTATTTATCTATTTCAATTACTACTTTGTTTCAGTGCTAGAGGTTCAACACAAAGCCTTACATATGCTAGGCAATATTTCCTTTTAAATGAGAAAAATTCAAGGCTCAGAAACAAGTTAAAAGTCTTATCAACTGCAGTCCAGGTCCAGAAAACCTATTTAAAACATTTTCATAGCTAGGTATGGTGGTGCACACCTTTGATGGGGGGGTGGGGGGGAGAAAGAGGAAGGTATATCTCTGTGAGTACAAGGACAGCCCAGTCTACAAAGTGAGTTTCAGGATGCCAGGGCTACACAGAGAAATCCTGTCGGAAAAACCAAAACAAGAAAAAAGAAAAACAAACTAAGGAGGAGGAGGATGCAGGATTGGAAATCCAAGGCCAGCCTAGGCAATTTAGTGAGTCCTTGTTTCAAAATAAGGGGGAAAAAAAAAAAAGTAAAATTGGACTGAGGGTAGTACAGTTCAATAGCAGAGTGCTTACTAAGAAGTGCCAGGACCTGAGTTCAATCCTTAGTACAGGAAAGAAAAAAATAAAAATAAAACCAACTGTCAGGCATATAAAAACTTCATTGATCAGTCAACAAAGACTAAAAAGTATAAAGTTTTATACTCAGTAACAATAACTTGTACAAATGAACAAAATTATGAAAAACAAGTATATAAACTTTTTTCCTAGACAAGAGTCTTACTATGCAGCCTAAGCTGGCCTAGAACTTAAAATCTCTTGCGTTAGCTTTCCCAATGCTGGGATTACAGGCCTGGGCCTGGACAAACACATAGACATTTTAAAGAACATTTTGACATGGTCTATTAAACACAAAGTGCACTTAAACACAGAAAAATTAATTCTGATATCTATGTTAAAGAAACCATTGTTGGTATACAGATATAAGCAAACTAAGAAAGTGTCTACTGCATCAATATTTGGGAAACTAAAAACGTAATAAAATGGAACATACTAATTCAACAGAACAATGAATAACCATTAAAAGAAACAAACGGGAGCTGGAGAGATGGCTCAGCGGTTAAGAACACTAGTTGCTCTTCCGGAGGTCCTGAGTTCAATTCCTAGTACCCACATGGTGGCTCACAACCATCTATAATAGGATCCGATGCCCTCTTCTGGTATGCAAGTATATATGTACAGCACTCATACATAAACTATAAATAAAATTTTAAAAAAAATGAAACAAACATTAACTCTAAAAGTTCATGCATTATGGCAACTATGGCACTCAGTAAATATAATAAGCAAATAAATAAAGCTACTCCCACAAACTATACTTTCTACAGATATGTCTCTCTCTCT
>CABHPP010136150.1:0-25998 GCA_902168425.1 Peromyscus attwateri | reverse complement strand
TTTTTTTTTTTTTATTTTTCAACACAGGGTTTCTCTGTGTAGCCCTGGCTGTCCTGGAACTCGCTCAGCAGACCAGGCTGGCCTCGAACTCACAAAGATCCACCTGCCTCTGTCTCTCAAGTGCTGGGATTTAAGGCAGGTACCACCTCGACCAGCTATGTATTTTCTAAATGGATTAGAAATGCACACGTATTAAACTGCTTACTCTGGAACAGAGAACACAGAACCACAACTAGAATTCATCATAAACTGCTCTTTTAGAAGGGAAGTGTGTCCAACCTGGAGCCTATGAGGCCATATGAGGCACAGCATAACTAAAAATCCAGTCTAACATAAAATAGTAACCTTATTTAAAATATTGTGGAAAGTTTTTTTCCTTGGCTCGATCATGAACTTCGTTGATGACAACACAGCCCAGAGAAGCCAATAGATTAGATACCCCTATTAGCTTATCTATAAAACTAAAATTTAAAAGCAAGCATCCAGGTAGGTATGTACATGATTAAAATCAAATGCAAAATTACCAATGGAGAGACGAACACTGCTGTGATAGTCTACCTCTCAAAAGAAGTTTTCTCTATTATTTCCAGATTACAAACAAAATATGCAAACAACTGTAGGCAATTGTTACTGTAAGACTATATTTTTAAAATGTCTCCTTATACCACCTCAAAAAAGGCAAGAATGAGCTGAATTAGACTTCAAGACTGTGCTGGCTAGTTTTCTGTCAACTGAGAGCAGGGAACCGAGGTTGAGAAAATGCCTCCAAAGATAGAGCTGCAGGCAAGCCTGGAGGGTATTTTTTTAATTAGTGATCAATGGGGAAGTTCACTGTGGGTGGAGCCACCATGGGCTGGTGGTCCTGGGTTCTATGAGAAAGCAGGCTGAGCAAGCCAGAAGGAGGAAGCCAGTAAGCAGCTCCCCTCCATGGCCTCTACATCAGCTCTTGCCTCTAGGTTCCTGGCATGTTGGGAGTTCCTGCCCTGACTTCGTGTGATGATGAGCTGGGATACAGACTCATAAGCCAAATGATCCCTTTCCTCCCCAGGTTGCTGTAGTCATGGAGTTTTATCACAGCAATAGTAACCCTCACTAAGACCAAAGACTTTTCTATATGTAGTATTTTTTAAATTAATTTTCAAAAATTAAAAATTAATCTCCAAGGGTTAAATGATGTTTCACGGTGTAAAGACAAATTTCCTGTCCCAGGGCTATTCATGGATGCAGGGGAAAGAGGAGTCCCTGTCTTCAGTTCTACACTCACTGGTGAGCCCACCAGGCTCCAATGGATAGTTCCACACCCTGGTCACACAGACGGCCCTGATTTAACACAGTGGATAACAAAAAAAATATATACTACAGGAAAAGGACTTGTAAGAAGGACTAGGGATTGAAAAGGATAAAAGGAAAATAAGTGGGTGGGGAGAATAACTACATGCACTACATACATGTATTAAATTGTCAACAAATAAATTTAATTAATAATCAAAAAAGACTCTAAGCGTGGGGAGCTTCTAGGTAAGAAAGATTTCAACAAGAGAAGGTGAGAGAGAGAGAGGAATGGGGCCGTGAGAAGGTAAAAATGACCATCACTCAATATGCACATGCATGAAAATGTCAAAGAACAGGATTTCCAAAGCCTGTTAGAGCATTTGCGCCTGGTTTTCCCATGGTGCGATGCTTCTACCAGAGCATCTGGAATGCTCTACCTGAGGGTACACGTTGCACTTGCTGATTCAAGCAGGATGCAATGTGAGCGACTATCTTTCTGTTCACTTGTCAATCTTCAAAACAAGCCTGTCTGAATTCTTACCTAAAGAGCATAAAAACTGTAGCAGGCATCAAGAATATTTCATTGCAAGCAATGAACTTCAGGATATTTTGTTGGTTAGCACTTAATTTATCCAAGACAGATCTCAGCAGAGGTAAACTATTTGAACCCTTTGCCTAAAACAAAAGGAAACAAGCATTAGAGGTAACACAGCACCTTTAATAACTCACTAATCACCCTAACACCAAAATATGAGGGTGCTCAGGATGTCCCTTTAGAATGGCACCACGTACCTCCCAAGTGCTGGGATTAAAGGTGTGTGCCACCACAGGAAGGAGAGGCAGGTAGATCTCTGTGAATTCAAGGCCTGCTTGGCTTACATGGAGACTATCTCAAAAAAAAAAAGTAAAACAAAACACCCTCCCCCCAAAAACATACAAAACAAAAAACCTTACACTGGTATTTTAATTCAAATTTAAGTGTAAATACAGCATGTCTGCTTAATTTGATTGCTGAACATCCCAGACCAGGAAAAAACAAAAAAAAAGTTGAGGAAAGCAGCTCTTAATGTCACTACACAACCACTCAGTATGTTATACTCATGCAGTGAGTCAGAGTGACAGACAGGAGATCTCTGCCAGCTCATCAAACTTAGAGTAATAGGATTTGGTTTGGTTTTCGAGACAGGGTTTCTCTGTGTAACAGCCCTGGCTGTCCCAGAACTCGCGCTATAGACCAGGCTAGCCTTGAATTCAGAGATCTAGCTGCACCTGCCTCCTGAGTGCTGGGATTAAAGAGATTAAAGGCATGTGCCACCAGCACTCTGCAAGTTACACGTTTTTAAATGAAGATGTGTATTTCAAACTTCAGGGAACTGGAAGCAAATTTTAAGAACAATCCTTTCTACAAAAGCGTCTACAAAAGACCAAAAGATGCTGTTTTATAACACTTTAACAATATAATCTTTAAATTTAAAAATTTCAAATCACTAAAAAAATTTCTAACAAGTTTATGGGGAAAAATGTCTGAAACTCCAAGTCACATTAACTATGGACAACGTAAAAGGCAAAGAAACAGTTTTACTTACATCAAGGACCTTCTTAGTGTATGTGGCAGCATGAAGCAAAGAAAATAACAAGACTGGGAAAATACTCACTGGAGAAGCAATTAAGGAAAGCTTTGAAGTCACTGAGTACTGTAAGCCCATGCACACGACTATGTGCAAAGCAGAGCTAAGCAACACCTGACAATGAGTTTGGTGGAATGGCTTTTCTTTCGTAGCCAGACTTTGAATCAAATGAAGTTCTACCTCATAGGAAGAAGTAAACTTCCTCACTTGCTAAATCTTACCATCCATGTGGGAAGTCAAAAACATTTCTAATAAAGCACCACAAATATCTGCTAAGCAAAGCTAAAATGTAAGCCACCCAAATGACTGAATATAGTTTTCATCCCACATTGGCCGTTTTGTTTCTTTAGGATTTATTTATTATTTTCAGTTATGTGTTTGTACCTGCACGAGTTAATGTTCAACACACACACACACACACACACACACACACACACACACACACACACACACACGCAAGTGCCCTTGGAGGTCAGTGGGACTGGATCCTTTGGAACTGGAATTACAGGCAGCTGTGTGTTGCCTGAGGTGGGCTGGGAACCAAACCCGGATCCTCTGCAAGGACAATATGAGCGCTAAGAGCCATCTCTCCAGTGCACTAATTTGGTCTTAAACATAAAAAATCTTCTCCAGTGCCTTTACAAGAGTCTACATTGTAGACAAAGGTGTCAAAGTAATGTGCTTAAATTCCATTACTTTGAGGAAATATACCTGAATGCTTTTTTTTAACGTTTTGAATTTGTAAAAATTCATACTGAATTTGTAAAAAAGACTATAAATTTCAGCTTACATAAAATCTACCATAGGTCTTATTGGCTTTAAATTTTCATATTAAGTTTACCTTACACTGTAGGTAAATACACAATTTTCATCCAATTTTTCTTTTTTCTTTTTCCAGATAGGGTTTCTCTATGTAGCCCTGGCTGTCCTGGAACTCACTCTGTAGACCTGGCTGGCTTTGAACTCACAGAGATCTGCCTGCCTCTGCCTTCCTGGGATTGAAGGTGTGCACCATTACCACCTAGCTCAATTTTTCGAAAGAAAAAAAATAGAAATGGATCCACTCCAATTTTTGCCAGGTTAATAATAAAAAGCTTGTCAAGTATTTACATGACTGACTATCAATGATGAATGGCATAAACACTAGCCTTAAAATGTTATCGATAGTAACATCAGCACTAGAAATGAATCACTATTTTTCTGTACTAGGTAAAGGTATGGCATAGCTGGAAATGCTAACTGCTAATAATTTGAGTATCAAATTCGTTACCACCTTGACTCACTCATTCCAGTCAGTGAGCAGCTACGCCCCACACATGAGAAGAATCTAAACAGAAACATCCTCCTCCTCTGCAGCCTAAGCTGGCCTCAGACTCTCACTCCTTGCCACAGCTTCCCAGGTGCTGGGATTCCAGGTATACACATGTCTGGTCCCAATTTAAGACTTTTTAACGAATCAGACTCCTTTAAAACTTGAAACTTAGAAACTTCTCATTTTTAAGGCCTATGTGAAACTCTGCTAAAGCTTAAAAAAAATTCAACTTAAACTCTGACACCCCCAGACTTGGAGTCTAATTCAGTAACAAAGGCAGTGTCAAAGTAAAACCTTCAACAGGAGTCAAGGTATCTGGGTTCCAGTTCTGGTTTTCAAAACCTCATTCTCCTAGGCCAAATTTCATCCTCTGTCAAATGACCACATAGACACCACGGAGCCTTGAACATACGTATTTTATCTCCTTTAATTGTCTTCAGTTCACAAATCCTTAAGAGATTCATCTTAGCTTTTGATGTCACTTTATTTTTTCCAACTTTTGGTTTTGAGACAGGGTCTCACAGAAGCCCAGGCTAGCCTTGACTTCCTACCCTTACTTTCCAAGTGATGAGATTACAGGTGTGTGATTACATGCCTGGTTCAATGTCACTTTTAAATTATTTAGAAGATAAGGAGTGAAAAGTCTACTATTAAGTGCCAGTCACTGACAGAATAAGGACAATATATCAAATTAAGAACAAAGGAATCCCTGCACTTGGGAGGCAGATCTCTGTGAGTTCAAGGCCAGCTTGGTCAACAAAGTGTAGTTCCAGGACAGCCAGGGCTACAGAGAAACTTTGTCTCGAAAAACAAACAAACAAACAAAGAGCAAAGGCCCAAATCCATTTGTAGTATTCCTCTGGGCCTCCTCTGCATATACCCCAATTCCCAATTCCTTTAGGAGTGAGGTTAGCATTTACTATTGATGGTCTTGTCACTGCTCACTACTTCTCTTCCCCAACTCCTAAGAACTAACCTGCTGAGTCAACCTGCCAGCCTGGTTTTGCTCTGAGACAAAGTCACACTATGTAGTCTTGGCTGACCTGAAACTAGCTATGTAACCCAGGCTGGCTTTAAACCTCCTGTGCCTCCCACTGTTGTGATTACAGGCTTACCACACTTGGCTCATGTCCTTACTTTCTATTTTACGTTATAGCAAATTATTTTCACAGGATTAATTTTCTTTTGTTCCTAGGTCACTGGTAGCTGGGGTAGCCAAAAACTTTTTTTCAAGTAACAAATTTGTAGGGCTAGAGAGATGGCTGTGGGTTAAGAACACTGGCTGCTTTTACAGAAGACCTAAATTCATTTCCCATCGCCCACCCAGTGGCTCACAACTGCCTACAACTTCAGTTGCAGGGTTTCAACACCCTCTTCTGATCTCCACAGGCATCAAGCACACATGTTGTACATACATACACCCAGGCAAAACCCTCATACATGTAAAAAATGTGCATGCTTCTGAAAAATTTGCATATTCCCACCAAGATATGGAATTAATTGAAATATGAATAGAAAATAAAGATTTAAAGACTAAATTCATGTATAACCTTGTGCTTTGAATGTTAATTGTTAAGTATCTGCTAGGCTTACAAGGCAAGAATATTGAGAGACTAAGCTTAAATTCCCAAAACAGCTCTACAGAGTTTAGATTTCAAATTCTGGGGACAGAAATTTGATATTAATACATCTCCACACAAATGACAGACTAAAAGCCAAACAAACAAGCTTCATGGAACATCATTACTGTACCCTTCCAACAGAAAAACAATCAAGAAGACATCTCCTACGTGCTTAGCTGGCAGTCTCACTGCCGTGAGTGTGAAAAGGATACTCGTAACGGGGTAGGAATTGACGAAAATGAGGGAGTACAGCAGGTAGTGACAGCTGTCCTCTAACAAGGCCTGAGCCAGGAATGCTCTGCTTAACTGGAAGTGTGGTAATCTCTGATGCAGCCTCAGAGCGCTGGTGAGAGCATTTGCCAGCAAAGCACGCTGGTAAAAGCTTGCTGCTTCATGCAACCTGAAAATTACCAGAGGAAAAGTTATCATGAGACATCAACAGCTACCAGGGCTCTTCCTCCTTTGTGAATTGCATCATAATTGCACAACACCTAAATCATTTAATTGTCAATATAAAATAAATTACATAAATGTACTCCACATTCTGGGAAATATCACTTCAAATACACATCTAACTGTATAATACAAAGCATTCACTCTGTCAAGTTAAAAAAGTAAGAACTGCAAAAACCATGACTGTCAATGAGCAGTCAAACCACAATAAAGCATCCCCCAATTGGTATTACTAGATCACTGTTGATTTTAATGGGGTTTGTGTTCATTAGTTCTATGCCATTCACATTTGAACAATTCTTAAAGCTAAAAAGCATTTCATACATGCCAACTTGAGTCAGAAACATGGTAATACATACCCAAGAAGAGGCAGGACAAACAAAGCGGAGCAGTACACTGTGAACAAGCGAGAAAGCCACATTGCTGTGTCCAGTTTATTGGTCATCATGAATTGCTAGATTTGAAAAGAAAAATATTATGGTAAACTAAGTCCGAATTGTGTTAAGGACAATTTATGCACGTTTATTCCTATGAAGGCTATTTTAAGAACCAGCTTGCAACATTTGCTTTTTAGATTATTAAGTGGAAACTCATGGTACTTAACTGCTTCTTCACATATATGCTGTGGAAGGTATAAGAAGCACTTTCAGAAAAAAATCAGGACAGTAATTCAACTGTACAAAATTTTCTGTGGTATTTCAGTATTTACAATAATGGCTCTATCTATTTTAAAACAACATTAAATAAGAACTAATGGCTCTCAAGAGAACTATAATGTCTATTCTTAGAAAAATCGCAAACCCAAATAGGCCCCAGAACTGAGTAAGGCATCAAATAATAGGTTTGGATTAAATAAACCATTACAAAGAGAGAGGTAAAATCATTGCAGAAGTTAGTGCTGAAGTCATCAGTCTGTAGACTATCTGTCATGGACATGCAGAAGGGCCCTCAAAACATGCCTGTCAAGTATGAAATGGTACCTGCTTCTCAGATCATATGACTCTCTGCATCCACTACAGGCACAAGCTTTACCCTGTTATCCGTGGACCTAGATTAAGCTTATCATGAAAGCAAGAACTTAAAATCTGCTTTATCACTTACATGGACCTCATATCCATTTCTAAAGAGGCTTTTATATTTTTAACTACAATGTTCAAAAATAGTTAATACCAAGATACAAACATATGTGGGTATATAAATACAAGTCTCATAATACATATCCTCATTACATGTGATGGAATTTTTTTCTTCTAGTTGGTACTTCCAATAAACTGATTTTAAAACACATTCATGCATCTATCTGATGTTTTTAAATACTATTTTTAAGCAATTTCATTCTGGTTTTTTGCATGTGTAAAATTTTTTTTTTAGGAAAAATATATTTAAAATTCAAGGGCATTATTACATGCCTTTTAATTATATACTAGCAACATCAAGAATATAAAACACGCTGCTAGCCTATTCTATTGAGATCTAGCTATTATACTGTGATGCCTCTAAACTTAACTGATTATAGCAGCAGTCAAATGCAAGGCTGACTCTAGCTTACTATGTTCAGTTTCTTTAGAGCATTCTCTTTAAAATCCTTTTGATGGGCCATCAAGACAGTCCAGCCCAGGCTGCCAAGACTGATGACTGGAATTTGAACCCTGAGACTACCATGGAAGCAGAGAACTGACTATCGTAGGTTTTCCTCTCATCTCTATACATTATAACAAAATAAGTATCTGTGTAGGGTTTTCATGCGTCAGTAAGTCACTGAATCATCCTTTTCAGGCATCTTTTTTTTAAAAGATTCATTTTTATTACTTTTAATTATGTGTTATGTGTATGTGAATACATCTGTGTGGTGTATACAGTGACCTATGGAGACCAGAAGATACCCTGGAGCTGGAGTTACAGGGGCTTGTGAGCAGCTGGTAGGTGCTGAGAACTGAACTAGGGTCCTCTGAAAAAGCGGCATTCACTTTTAAACACTGAGTCCATCTTTCCAGTCCCTCATCCGGGTCTTCTTGATGTAGGTACGTTCTATTACACAATACAGCAGCTTAAAAGGCACATGGTGGTTTAAGTTTTTAAGTGTGAACTGCCTGATATATACAGTTCCAACCCGCCCCCCAAATTATTTTAATGGGTCTTTGGATTGAACACTTGAGGGCAAATTATTCACACAGTCTCAAAGTATTAAGATAGACAACTTTTTTAATTATAAAGGGGAAAACTGTATTTTTACAATGGTGAACCGGCTGAGGTATCACCTTAAACATCACACCTGAATTCCCCAAACAGAGTCAACATAAAATGGTTCTTGTCTTGAGGACACAATCAGTCATGTAACTCCAGTTTCTGGATCACTCTGCAAAACAGGTCTAGACACTCACTGCAACTACCTGTGTCTTCAAAACCCAAAGAGGAACTTCCATTGATTGAGAGTCGAGAGGTAAGACTAACCCATACAATGGCTGAACCCTAAGGAGGGGAAGTGCCAATGGACAATGAGGGAAATCCGAACATAAACTACATATTAGGTTACCATCAATGTTAACCTTCCCAAATGGAGTGAAGAGGCGAATACTACTACTTAGCATTTGTGGGTTAGCAAGAATGTCAAACGGGTCAGCAAAATAGGTGCGTGTATACGGAGGTGCTGTCAAATGTTTAAAAAAAAAAATCAAAAATTCAGTTTAAGGACTAAATGACAAGATGTGTCGGACAGAGCAGTACAACAACACTTTCAGTTATCAAGTTTACAAAAGAGTAGTAGTATTCCTCCTAGCAGAGGACCAACTGAAGAAGAGAACACACCGCTCTCTCCTTTTCGGAATTTCTTAAAAAGGCTTAAAGCAGGTACAAAGGGCACTGCTACGCGCCCCACGAGGCGTGTGGGTGGCAGCCTCTGCCTCAGATGGCACCTTCAACCTTGGGACCGGAGACAACCGGAGACTGAGCTGTGGGAAGGCGCAGGGAGGCCCGGTGTCCCTGCAGACAGGCTGACCGCCACCTGCTCCAACGCCGGCCTGCAGTGTCGCTTTGGAAGCAAACTTGGAGCTCCTCTCTGGCCCCACGCCACTCCCTAACCCCAGCCCCGCAGGCAGCGGCTTCTAGAACGCGCCGGCCCTCTCCAACACTTCCTGCTCCTCGCCAACTCCCGCGGATGGAGCCGGGAGACCAGGCCGCTCACTCACCACAGCGCCCGCCCCTTGGGGGCCGTTCGGGGTCGTATCCGCCATGGGAGACACGCAGGAGCCCGGGACGCTGAGACGGCAGAGAAAAGAAGAGCAAAAACGTCAGTGCTGCGGCGACGACCCCTCCGACCCGCTTCCAGAGCCCGCCGGAACCCCAAGCCCCCGGAGTAACGGGGCCGCCCGGCCCCGTGCAGCGCACGGCCCCGGAGCCCCCACGGCCCCCGGGTGCTACCTGTCCCACTCGGTCCAGACCAACGCAGTCTTTTTAGAAAGACCCAAGCGAAGGCGGAGCTTCCGAATGAGGCCCTAAAGGGCCGACCAACGCCGCCGGCTCCCGGGGTTGCAAAACCGGAAGTGCCCCTTTCGTTTCCGTGTGAGGGAGGTGGGGACGTTGAGGGTCACCGGGAGTTGTTTCCAGGGGCATGACGGGAAATGCAGTTTTTCTTCTTGTTTTGGTTCCACCTGCCCTAGTGGCCTATTGGCCTAGAGATCTAAGAAGTGAAACCTGTGAAGCAATTTTCGTCTTATCCAGGACTCAGTCGATTCTCCTTGCCGGCTTCCAAACCTTAAAAATCTTCTTCCGTATACAGAAGCTTCCGAAATATCTATGATCCTTCCAGACAGGGATTCACTAACCCCTATGATTTAGTTTCTTTCAAGCTCTTGTGAAATCTGCTAGGTGACAGGCATTACGCTTGGCATGGAGAATATGAACATAACCTGAGAGACAATAGAGTAAATGGAAATCACAGCAAAAACTTGTATAAAATACGGGCATAAGCTGAGTTAATCGGGGGTGGGGGGAGTTTCCTGGAAAAGGTAATTCTGACCCTAAATCTTGAAGGAAAAGGAAAACTTGGTTGAAAGGGAAAGGAGATTCCAAATAAAGGAAAAGAGCATGTAAAGTAACAGAATAGTCAGAAGACAGTTTGGTGTGAGCTGAAGGAATGTGAATGGATCTGGGGGAAGAAAGATTGGGAATACTGAGAGGCAGGATGTGCTAACAAAAACATCACTGGGGGAGGCGGTGTCGGAAGGGGTTGGAAGGGGAGAAATGATGGGATTATATTTTAATTAAAAATTTATTTTTTAAAAGGCATCCGAACTTAACCCTGCAATCTAGAGAGCCACACTACACGTTTAAGCAGAAGTGTGACATCATCAGGCTTAGAAAGGTCATGGGGAGGCCATTGCACACAATTAGGGAGAGACGTGAAGAAATCCTGGACTGTGGTGATGGCGTGGGAGAAGAGAAAGAGAAAGATGACTTGAATGTGGCCGCCACAGTTTGGTGACTGGCTAGATAAAGGTGTGCAGGGGAAGGGCAGTCATCTGCTGGGACCTACAGAAGAGGCGGAAAGAAAAATGAGAAAAAGATTGAGAATAAAGCATGGAGGGACTGAGGAGGGGAGCAGACTAAAGATCTAGAGAACAAGTCAGACCCCAGCTGGGAAACCATGCGTCTCTGTGCTCCTGCTCTCTCAGAAGTGTAGTTATCTTCATGACGCATAGGTGCCCAGGGGCCAGTCAGCTGCTGCCTAGGAGTCAAAGGTGCGCTGTAGAAATGGAAGCTTTCTTGGCCAATATCCACATTCAGATCCCCAGAATCTCCAGCGTATTTTTTACATGTCCTTCCAGCTCAGCTAACATGTTACCTTCTCTTCATTGCTCATGTATCATTTGTCCCACAGTTTATATTTATCATGGTCAAGTATTTCTTTTGAATTATTTGTTTAACCTGCATCTCCCACCCTGTGTGTGTGTGTATACACATGCACTCATGTGTGTCTTGGTTCACTCGGGGTATTAAAACAAACACAACAGACTGAGTACTTTAAACAATATGACTTCTTTTTCCTCACAGTTCTGAATGCAAGGAAATCCTAAATCATTTCATCAGCAGGGTAGGTTTCATTCTAAGACTTAGTTTTGCTGACTGAATCAGTGATCTTATTAATCTTAGTAGCTGAATTTGATTTCCGCTCTGCTTCTTCTGCAGTCTCAGACTTCCTGAATATAAACTGAAAAGAACCATGGCTATTGGCTTATGGTGTATGTTCTAAAAAAGCCTTTAAGAAGGAATAGTGTTTGAACTGATAAAAAATTGTGCTGGTTTGAATGAGAATGATCACTATAAGGCTCAGGTACTTGAACTCTTGGTCCCCAGTTGGTGGCCCTGTTTGGGGGAGGCTTAGGGGGTGTGGTCTTGTTGGAGGAAGTTTGTCACTGGAGATAGACTTTGAGAGTTTAAAGACTCATGCCATTCCCAGTTCTCTCTCGAAGCATAAACCCAACTCAACTCTTCTATAAGTTCCCTTGCTCATCACACCAGAAAAGTAACTAGTACAGAAGTAGATAGGAGTGCATCTGATTTACAATCAAGTTATCCCTTCAGCCTTCCCACTCTTAGAAATAGCCAGGTTTTCTCCTTCTGTTCTTGTCTCCTCTTAGAATATGGAAATCTCACAAGCAAATGATGTCTATTTCTAAATCCTTCCTCAAGCTTCAAACGAACTGTGAGAGCTGATGTTATTATAATACAGTTTCAGGCCTTTGGGGGACAGTAGAAAATACACTAAGTCCACAGTCAGAGCCGAAACTGCTCTGCTAAGATACCAAAACAAAGATTTTGCCAAGAGAGTGTTCTCATCTTTATCCTTGATATTTCCCCACCCCTCTTCCTCCCTGCTCCAACTTCAAAAATTATTTTAATCACATTTATTTATGAGTCAAGGCATGTGTATGGAGGTCAGAGGACAACTTGCAAGAGTTGGTGATCTACCATGTGAATCCCAGGTTCAGACTCTGGTAATGTGATGATTAACATTACATTTAAGGTTTTAATTACTATGCTTTATATATGTATCACAAAATGCCTTAGCATGTAACCCCCCAGCTTGTACAGCTATACCCTGTCAGCCCATGCCCATTTTTTTCCCAGATGTTGAAAACTATTCTTAAGTTGACCGAACTGGTAAAATTTGCTGTTCTTGCAAGATAATAGGTCATAAGACTAACTGCTATTTCTGCTTTTGTATAATCAAACTCTGCTAAAAAAAGATGACTAGTACGACTGCATGACATACATGTTAAAATAATACCCTGCCTATGCTTAGGCAAAATCCATGTAATCTTGTGGGGTTTGCCTTTACAAACTCTGGGCTGAGATGGCTCAGAGCTGTATCTTGGGAGCTCTCCCAGGTGAAACCCTGGTGCCAGGTATGAGTGTCAGTACCTAAATAAAAAACCTCTTCTTGCTGGGGCGGAGTGGGGCAGGCCTTTAATCTCAGCACTCGGGAGGCAGAGGAAGGTGGATCTCTGTGAATTCAAGGACAGCCTGGTCTACCGAGTGAGTTGGAGAACAGCTGAGGCTACACAAAGAATCCCTGTCTCAAAAAGCTAAAACCCAAAGCAAAACAAAAGGCCTCTTCCTATTAAAATGTATTCATGTTCATGGTGAATCTCTGAGCAACCCCAAACCCATAGTAATAGTCAGGCTTGGCAGCAAGTGCCTTTATCGCTGAGCCGTCTTGCTGGCCCAAGACATCTTTTTTCATAGACTTGTGGTCTTGGAACTCTCCTGATTGCCAATACAGTAATGTCCCCTCATCTGAACTTTCACTTAATGATGCTGCAAGTCAATTTGTAGTCAACATGGTAAAAAAAAATTAAACTGAAATCCCAGAAGAATCTGGGTGTTGTGGTGCACATCTGTAATCCCATTCTTGAGAGATTTGGAGAGGAGGATCAGGAATTTATGGTCATCCTCAGCTCCAGGGTGAGTTTGAGACCAGCCTGGGCTAGGCGAGATTTTGTCTTTAAAATGGCAAAGGAAATCTCTGGGGGTGGAAGGATTGTAAGTCTTAAATTGCACACTGTTTTGAATGACGTGGCCGAGCTTTATGTCATCTCAATTTAAAACAAAGCAGAGGGCCCTCCTGTCAGCTTGTTATTGAAGATTTCAATAACAGAGATTAAACCTAAACCAACACATGTAATAGCCTAACACTGTATCACAGTGCCGTGTCATCCAGCTCATGTCATCTCCTGACACAGGCTTTGCACACACACACACACACACACACACACACACACACACACACCCCTCTCTTGCTCTCCAAGGTCTCACTCTGTAGCCCTGGCTAGTCTGGAACTCACAAAGATCCACCTGCCTTTGCTTCCCAAGGGCTGGGATTTAGAGGCAATGGCCACCACACCTGGCCTAACTTTGCATCATCCTCGAGGCACAGGCACAGTACATGAGGATGTTTTGAGAGAACACACACATATAACTTATGAAGTACAGTGTTGTGATTGTTCTATTTTAGTCTCAGCATTTTACTGTGCCTGCTTTATGAATTAAACTTAATCACAGGTATGTATGTACAGGGGAAGAAACGCAATATCTAGATAGGGTTAAGGGCTACTAAAATTGCAGTTCTAAGCCTCCATTGAGCACCTTGGAATACGTCCTCCATGGGTACGGAGGAATTACTGCAACAAAGAAGATTTCAATAACAGAGATTAAACCTAAACCAACACAAGAGAAATCACCGGCTCGATCATAGAGCAGCTTCGAGACAAGACGGAGACCGATGACCCCTTCTTGAGTCACACCTGGATTCAAGAGTTCAAATAACATCAAAGAAGCCTGTCCTCCTCGGCTTCCCCCTTAAATTGATTTCATTGTCAGACTGGTTTCTCCCACAGGTTAGCCCATGTTCCACCAGCTCAGCAAAGAACAGCTCACACCAAGTGACCTTGCCCGGGGCTTTTATGTGACCATGCAGGGTTCATCTTCATGGCACCAAATTGGTTTTTACAAAATTCCTAAGCCAGCCACTTGTCCAAAAATATAGTCAACAAAGTTTGGATCATTTACCCACCAAAGGGGAATGAATAGAATTATTCTCACCCGAAATTCAAGAGTGTTGCTAAGAGAAAAGGTATGGGTGTCAGAGGAGGCAAAAACGATACTTTTTTTTTTTTTAGCTTGTGCTTTTTTATAATTCATTTTTCAATGTCTACCAATTACTTACCTTAAGCCTCCTCACAGGCTCGGAGTCAATTCCTAAGTGTTACCCAGTTTCGTTAATTGAAAGTAAGAAAATCTTGCTGTAACACACCTCACAAACTGAAGCAGTTGTTTCACAACAGGCCATGACTCCTTTTACCTCGAAACTGGCTGAGGGAGCAAGAATTGATTGCAGAGTTATTGATGACTTGGCTCGCCCCGGTTTTCCAGGGGGGTTCAAGTCATCAATTTGCTCATTCCTACTCCCGGCAGTGATTAATAACCCTGTGGTGGGCAGAGCATCTCTGATCAGTGCTGAGTCATTCACCTGGCTGGCGTACTCTCCTACTTACATTAGCAGCCTGAAAAAGTCAGCTCCAGAGGGTCTACAGAGGTAGCTTGGTATGGGGGTCTTAATAAATGAGGTCTACTGCCACTTTTAAAGCCTACATTCTATGGGATGCTGAGGCCCTAGGGGTTGTACGAGCCTCCATGTCTGGGGTTATACATAAACTCTAAGTTGCAGGTAACTATTTTCCATTGTGTTAGTGTCCTGTCTCTGCTATTAAGTGTGCCACAAGTTGGGTGGCTCCGAACAATGTATTTATTACTAATGTGATGCTGGGGATCAGGAATCCCACACAAGGCTTGCTGGGTTGAGGTCCAGATTTCTGCCGGGCTCCATTTCTTTCTGGATGGCCCCCGGGGGAGAATTTACTCCCTTAAGTTTTCCAGATGTCATTGCCCACTTTATTCCTTGGTTCTTAGACCCATTTCTCCATCTTCAAAGCCAGCAGTGCTCCACTGTTCTGAAGTTTTCCACAGTCACAACCCTCTGACTCTCTTTGGCCACTTTCTTACAAACACTTTAAAGACCCTTGTGATTAATTACCTTGAGCTGAGCTGAGCAGTCCAGGATAGTCTCCCTATAAGGAAGTCAGATGTAGAGCCAATCTTCATTCCATCCACAGCCATCATTCCCTTTTGTGGTGTAACCTAACCTAATTCCAGGTTCTGAGGACCGGGGTGTGGGGAAAAGTGACATTACTCTACTTAATGCATCTATAAGCACGCAGATGAATTCTGCCTGAGTGAGGACTGTACTGCATTGTCTACCATCCTCTTCCCGTATTAAAAACCCAGTTTGTTACAATTCATAAAGTCACTTGAATATTTCTTTATTTTATTGTACCCAGAGTCCCCCAAAGACCACCAAGAGACTGAATCCGATGCAAAAGCAAGAGTCTTTGTATTGTAACTCTCTGTCTGTCTGATGCAGCAGCAGGGTAGCAATGGGGCAGGGTTTTGCATTTTTTTTTTTCAAGACAGGGTTTCTCTGTGTAGTTTTGGCGCCTGTCCTGGATCTCACTCTGTAGACCAGGCTAGCCTTGAACTCCAAGATCTGCTTGCCTCTGCCTTCCACGTACTAGGATGAAAGACACGTGCCACAAACCAGCTGAATATTACTTTGGTCCACATACATTTTCAGCCTTTGACTCTTCATTTCAATCAGCTTTAGCAGCTTTCCTAATTCTCTCATTAATTAGTGAGCTACATGAAATCTCTGCCCTGGGTGTGTGTGTGTGTGTCTGTGTGCGCACACACACACAGACAGATATTAATCTGTAGATATATTCCAGTGCTTCTAAAATGAAAAATCACCTCCATCTCTTCCGCTTTTGCATGAGGTTCAGCCTGGGTAGAGGACGGCCCTGGCAGGAAATGGGCTGTAACAGCTGATGGATGGAAGTTAGAGATTGGGTCACTGCTCCCTGGCTCTCGGTTTTATGCCACAACCAACAACAACAACAACAACAACAACAAAACTTTCCTACCCATTGTTTTATCTGGAACACAGAAAAGTCTTGCAATCTCCTTTTTAAAAAGAAAACTGACAAATGGCTGCCACCCTACTTCCGGTCACTGATACACAAATAGTACTCTACAGGGTTAAATAAAAATTAAGCCTATCTGCTGAAAATGTAAAACATTGTTTCTCTCGCCAAGGCTATGGGAGAGTTCTTCATTCTGATGAGTGGCAGTTCTCCTGCTCTGTCCTCTTTCACCTCGAACAACCCTAACACGGGAAGGGTTGAATTTTACCCTAGCTACTGAAATACAACCTCCTAAAACATAAAACTTCCCAGTAAGCATGTAGCCAGCAGGATCCGGGGGACAATGAATTTAGCACTTACATATTACTAACCCCAAACCCTTTTATCATTTTATCATGGGGGACTGGACAGCAACGCTATAGACCAAGATTATGCAATCAACAACCTAAAAAAAGTAACTAGGCAGGCATGATGGTACAAGCCTTTAATAACATCACTCAGGAGGTGAAGGGAGAGGATCAGGATCTCAAGTCCAGCCTCAGCTACTTGTTGACCCTGTCTCAACAAACAAAAACAAATTAACATGGTCCTACCTAAGCCGGGTTAGTCCATGCTCCTGTGTTACCACCAAGGGCCATATGGATGCCCATGGTCTGGGCCAACAACTGAGACCATGTTGGTGTCTGAGGGCCACGCTGTCATCAAGGTGATGCTGATCTGGGTGGCCTGTGCTGCCATGGTGATGTCCTGGCTGAGGCTGCGGCCAAGGGCCATGTCTGGGTTCATGGCCATACTTCAGCTGGGGTCTATGTTGAAGTTCATGGCCCATGTTACCACTGGGGTCCATGAGAGAGCTGGCCTTGGTGGCCTGGGCACTGGAGAACTGGTTCTGCCCCTCACTGGACATCTCAGCAGGAGGGCTGTTCCCCCACCCCAACTGGCCCCAGAGGCGTGGGTGAGGGAGAGCTGGCCTCCACCTTCCTTGGCCCTGGAAGAACTGCCTTGAGAGAGCTGATCCTAACCCTGCCTGCGGGAGTGGAAGGATGGGAAGGGATGGGGGATGGAAGGATGACCCAGCAGGCCCAGGCTGGCTAACACAGCTAATACCCAGGCCCACATCCAGGGCTTTGAGTTGGCCTACTTCAACATCTACCCCGTCTATGACTTGCTAGAGCCCACGAAGGGACTGGTCCTGTGGAACGGTAGCTGCAAGATCTCCATGACTCGGGGAAGCAGCAGGATATCCTAGAGAAGTTTCTGTGAGGGTCCAGTATTGATGGTGTACCAGACCAACAACTCACTGCAATGAACGTTTGCAAGTAAAGCTCTCTGGACAAAAGGACAGATCGCATGACACACCACAGCTCCCAAGGTCCCTATGACATGAGTATGTGCTAAAGAGCTGGGAAAGATGGAGGAGCAAAAGCTTTTTTTTAAAAATTATTTTATTTTATTGGGGGGCTACAGGAGTGGAAGGCAGACATGGAGGGACTGGGAAATGAGTGGGATTGGGGTACATGATGTGGCATTCCCAAAGAATCAATCCAATGAATTATGCTACAAAGAAAAGAGAGGAAAAAAAATTACTATGCATTAGCCAGTAGAAAAGGTAAAAAAAAATTTTTTTTTTCTATGAAAGACAATGCCAGGGCATTGTATTCATGATCAGAAGGCGAAATCCTCTGCCCACTCTATTCCTGACAAACCCAAGAATCTCCTTGTCTCACTGTCGTTGACCTTGGGCTCTGATACTCGCATTTCTTAGTCATGTGAAGGCAGTGAGCAGATATGGTTTTGTATTTATCTAGGTAAGGCTGACTCAACAAACACTGTTCGCGAGAGGGCTCAAAGAGTAGAAATTTATTTACTCACTGAGGGCTGGAAGGTCAGAATCAGTTCAGGTCATGGCCAGGGATGAAAGAGGGCTCTATTCCTGGCATCCACTCTCCTGCAGTGTCTTCACAAGGGAGAAGAGAGGACAAGAAGAGAGAGAGAGAGAGAGAGAGAGAGAGAGAGAGAGAGAGAGAGAGAGAGAAATGTTTTTGCGTTTACTCTCCTTAGGACAACAGTCCTCTCATGAGCCCCCACCCTACCCCCATTCATGACATCATCCTAACTTCATTTACTGTCAAGGGTCCCATGTCCAAACACTGCTCCATTAGGAAGCAGGACTTCGGTGTATGTGTTTTGCAGGAGAACACAGTTTGGTTCACAGCAATCAGGAAACGTATGCACCAGATTTTTCCACTTTTAAATGTTTACAGATGATGACATCATCATGAACAGAAAAGACCATACAAACATATTTTTGCCTCTGAAGTGTTCTATCAAGCTGCTTGACGGTGTAACCTTTAATTTTGAAATGGTGGCTCTCGGCGTTCCCCCGTCCCTTCACTGTGGTGATATTTTGTTTGTGATCTAACAAATAAAGTTTGCCTGAAGATCAGAGGGCAAAGCCAGTCACCAGTTAGCCATAGAGGAACAGGCAGTGGTGGCACATAACCGTTAATCCCAGCACTCAGGAAGCAGAGGCAGATGGATCTCTGTGAGTTCAAGGCCCCCCTGGGCTACATGGGATTAATCCAGTTTAAAAGAGAAACGGAGCCAGGCGGTGATGGCTCACACCTTTAATCCCAGCACTAAGGATGTGGAGACAGGAAGTGATATGGCTGGGCGGAGAAAGGACTATAAGGCAGGAGGAGACAGGAGCTCAGTCATTTCAGCTGAGGAGTTGGTGAGGTGAGAGGTGACTGTGGCTTGTTCCTTTGTCTCTCTGATCTTTCAGCATTTACCCTGATATCTGGCTCTGGGTTTTTATTAAGACCAATTAGGATTCGTGCTACACTTCACCTTTGCTTTTCTTGTGTTTTGATGCCTCTTCTCTGAAATTTGCTGAACCACAGTCAAGCTTTCCTCTCAAATTACTAGAACAGTGGTTCTCAACCTGTGGGTCCTGACCCCTTTGGGGGCCAAGCAATTGTTTCACAGGGGTCGTCTAAGACCATCAGAAAACACAGATATTTACATCATGATTCATAACAGTAGCAAAATTACAGTTATGAAGTAGCAATGAAAATTATTTTATGGTTCGGGGTCACCACCACATGAGGGACTGTATTAAAGGGCCACAGCATTAGGAAGACTGAGAACCACTGATCTAGATCCTAACTTTCTTCTAAAGACGAAATACTTTATTTTTTGTTTGTTTGTTTTTGTTTTTTCAAGACAGGATTTCTCTGAGTAGTCCTGGCTGTCCTGTAGCTCGCTCGCTCTGTAGACCAACCTGGCCTCGAACTCACAGAGATCTACCTGCCTCTGCCTTGAGAAAACTGAGATTAAAGGAGTGTGCCAGCACCACCTGGAAGAAACATTTTCAGTTATATAATTGAAGTTAACAATACAATGCAAATATTTGTTAATTTTTAAAAATTATTCTATTTTAAGTGTATGAGTGTTTTACCTGTATTTATTTCTATGTACCATGTGCATCCTTCCTGTCTGCAGAAGCCAGAGAAGGTGTCAGATCCCTGGAACTAGAGTTATAGATGGTGGGTGCTGGGAATCGAACCCAGGTCCTCTGGAAGAGCAGCCAGTGCTCTTAACCTCTGCGCTATCTCTCCAGACCCAAATATTTGTTAACTATTTGATAAATATTGATAGTAAAATGGTTATTATAAATTGAATCATGCTTTCCTGTTTTCTTCTGTCCTTTCTTTTTTTAAGATAGGGTGTCATGATGTAGCTCTGGTTGGCCTATAATTCACTATGTAGACCAGGTTGACCTTGAACTCACAGAGCTCCTTCTGCCTCTACCTTCTGAGTTTTGAGATTAAAGGGGCACACTACCATGTCCAGCCCCTTTCTATATATATATATATATATATATATATATATATATATATATATAATATATTTTCAAGCCCTAACTCCCAGTACTTCAGAATGGGACGGGACTTGAAAACAGTGTCATTACCAATATAATTAGCCAATGGGAAGTCATAGTGGAGTAGGATAGACCCCCCTAATCCAGTCTGACTAGCGTCCCTGTAGGGAGATGGCCCTGTGAAGACAGAAGGTTGTTGAGATGCATCTCCAAAGCAAGACGTGTCAAAGATGGTTACAAACTACCAAAAGCCAGGAAGAGGTAAGAAGGAATCCTATTCAGTTTTCAGAGAGACAGAGACAGACAGACAGACAGACAGACAGACAGACAGACACACACACATACACACACACACACACACACACAGAAAGAGAGAGACAGAGACAACGAGAGAGAGAGAGAGAGAGAGAGAGAAAGAGAGAATGCAGCCTAGTGACACCTGATTAGATTTACAGTTTCCAGAGCTACAAGAACTCATTTCTGCTGAGTTTTCAGTGCCTTGCTATGGCAGTCCTAAGAAATGGCTACCATTGTCTATCTTCTAGAACTTTAATAAGATACTTTCAGACATTTTATATTCTAAATTTGCATTCATTCTTTTTTCTTGTTTATATATGGTGAGAAAACAAAAGGTCATCAGACTTTATTATTTTTAATTATTTTTTCTTTTGTTTTGTTTTTCGAGACAGTTTCTCTGTGTAACAGTTCTGGCTATCCTGGAAGTCACTGTAGACCAGCCTAGTTTTGAACTCTTAGAGATCTGCCTGTCTCTGCCTCCTGAGTGCTGGGATTAAAGGTGTGCACCACCACCACCGCCCAACTTATTATTTATATTTAAAATTCACTTTGCTGGCAAAGTGAGTCACAGCAAGAAAAATCCAGACAAAGACAGAGATAAATATGTTGTTTTATTTAATCCAAGAAGATAAAGGAATTATTTGCTATATAATGTGGCTTATTGCCAGAGGAGTTGTTTGGAAAACAATTATAAGTACATTAAAAATGACATTTACAGAATCAACTATCAAATTATTTGCAGAATACATTTAAAATTAAATTTTCCTCCCCAAGTCCAATATCAAAGAACATCATTAATATTGTTTACAATATTAATTATGCAAAGTAGGTACAGGATGGCAGACTCACAAATAAATTGACAATTCAGATAGAAACTATTCACTCTAAAAGGCCCGAGCAGTATCTTTGAAATACTGCTTCAAATACCGAGATGATATTCAAGGATCATAGAAGTTTCAAAAGCCCCATATATCACTGAAATCATTTTCAAGATTAAAACGTTGCTCTACATCCTGTCACATCATAAAACAAACCATACCCTCCGTTGACTTACGTGAAGAAATTCAAGAATGCCTAACCCAGATTCCTTTGCCAATAAATAGTCCCTCTGTATTCAGAAAGTCCTCAAGGGAGACAGCATGCACTGAGAGAAGGCTCACAGGTTAGTCCTCATTTGTCTAGAAATCAAAAGCAATGCAGGGGCTGAGGAGGTGGCTCAGCTGGTGTATTAGTTACTTTTCTATGGCTGTGATAAGACACCATGACCATGGCAATCTATAAAAGAATGAGTTTATTTGGCCTTAAAATTTCCAGAGGATAAGAGTTGCCATGGTTGGGAAGTGTGGCAGCAAGAAGCAGACATGGCAGCTAGGGCAGGGAGGGGAAGGCTCACATCTACAAGAAGCGGAGAGAGAACGAACTAGAAATGGTGTAAGTCTTTAAAGTCTCAAAGCCTGCCCCAGCAAGGCTGCTCCTCCTAAACCCAGTCAAACAGTGGCATCACTGGGGTCAAAGTGTTCAAAGAGACTAGGGGGACATCTCATTGAAGCCACCACAGCTGGGAAAGCATTTGCCATACAAGCACAAGGACCTGAGTTTAGAGTCCCAGCACTCATGTAAGACGCCATGCACAGTGCTGTGTGTCTTTAATCAACCCTGGAGAGGCATAGACAGGCAGATTTCCAGTGCTCAGTGACCAGCCAGTCTAGCTGAATTGGTAAGCTTTAGGTTCAGTGAGAGACCCTGCCTCAAATAATGAGGCAGTGACTGAAGAAGATACCCAGTGTCAGCTTCTGGTCTTCCAACACACACACACACACACACACACACACACACACACACACACACACGCACACACACAAATGCACAGTAATACAGACTAGGCAGTAGCCTATTTCACTCCTGAAATGCTCACTGGTAAGCAGCAGAGATATGGTTAGAATAACAACACATCCACACTGTATACTTTCTCTTTCCACACAACTTCTGCACAGCCATCTTTTCCTGCTATGGAAGCTTGACTCAACACCTACAAAGTGCAGGGGACGCAGACTTAAAATCATCAAAGGCTCTGCTCTCATGGAAACCACAGTCTAGCAAGACACGCACACACAGAATGTTCTGTTCTATGAGATGTCCTATCAAATTGCTTCCAAACTTAACGTTTACTATTGAAAAATGGAGTGTATGCATTGCTGTACGAAGTGGGATGTATCATTTCCTCACAACCACACGTGTTACACCATATTTTAATGTCTATCTCTTCTGAGAACACTGGGGATGATAGAGTTTGCTAGTGCAGTTTAACAACACCTTAACTTACAGGAGGTAACTATTGGCATTCTTGAGAATTCAATCCCACCCCATGGCAGCCCCTTCCACACAGCTGTGAATGGCAATGTAGACACCTGCTTTGAGGCTGTGTATGGAGGTTGGCTCCAGTTCACACCACTGCGCATTCCTCTGCTAAAGTTGAGTAGGTAAATTTTGGAGTCCAATAAATTACCACATGAATATAGTTCATCAACCAATTTTCAGATTCTCCAACAATCCCACCAAAAGTGTGCTGGGAGACAGCACCTTGGACTTGGGATTTTTACAAGGTCACCTCATTTTCCTCATGTTTCTCATAGCAGCTGCTCTGCAGAGTTCTGGACTTTCTGTCTTAGCCCCCCTCCATCTACAGCACGAGGTGCAATTAGTGCTGCCATTATTTAGGAAGTGGAGACAATAACAACATTTGGGGAGTCTCTGAATGATCACATCATCCTTAGAAGAAAAGAAGATCCAACTCCAATATTTTCATATTTCCCCCCTTCCACGTGGGATTTTTAGTTGCAACCAGGGGGTTTCAGATCTGGCTATTTTCAGGAGAAATCTTTTTTAAACACTATTGAGCAAGTTGGGGAGTGGTGGTGCACGCCTTTATCCCAGCACCAAGGAAGCAGAGACAGGCAGATCTTTGAGAGTTCAAGGCCAGCCTGGTCTACGGAGTGAGTTTCAGGACAGCCAGAGCTACACAGAGAAACCCTGTCTCAAAACTTCACCACCCCACAAAAGAAAAAAAAAAAAAGACTATTGAGCCAGGTGTAGAGACACACAATTGTAATCATAATCTCAGCACCTGGGAGGCTAAACCAAGCCAATCCCAGGTTTAAGGGGTGGGCGTCTTAGTTAGGATTTCTATTGCTATGCAGAGACACTATGAGTATGGCAACTCTTATGAAGGAATAGCCCCATTAGTGTGCCTCGATGAACAAACATGAGCTAGGAATGGACACGAGACTTTTCTGTAATGATGTATTGTATACCCTAATAAACTTATCTGGGGATCAGAGGACAGAACAGCCACTAGATTAGACATAGAGGTCAGACAGTAGTGACACACACCTTTAATCCTACCACTCGGGAGGCAGAGATCCACTGGATCTCTGTGAGTTCAAGGCCACATTGGAAACTGAGCCAGGCAGTGGTGGCACACACCTTTAATCCCAGTACTGGGAAGCACACACACACACACACACACACACACACACACACACACACACACGCCTTTAATCAGGAAGTGATGTCAGGGCAGAGAAAGGTATATAAGGCGTGAGGAAACAGGAACACTCTCTGTTTAGACTGAGGATTCTGTAGAGGTAAGCTAGTGGCTAAAACAGTTCAACTGAGACCCTGAGGGGTGAGGACTCAGAGGCTTTCAGTCTGAGGATTCGTGGAAACAGGATTGGCTGAGGAGTTGGCGAGGTGAGGTTGGCGGTGGCTTGTTCTGCTTCCTCAATATCTGGCTCTGGTTTTTATTATTATTATTATTATTATTATTATTATTATTATTATAAGATTTTAAGATTCGTGTTATACTTCTCTCCTTATAAAATACAGCCAAGTGAGCCATCTTTGAGGAAGAGGCCACTGCTCTCCCTTAAATAGCTGTGTCAGACATGACTTAGGTCTAGCCAGTTCCCTGAAAGGCACATTCATATTCCTTTTCTCTTATGCAATTCTGAGCATCAAACCCAAGGCCTCACATATGCTAGCCAAGACTCTTACCACTGAGCCACACCCTCAGCCTCAGGATGAATAGTCTGTATCCAAATTGTCGATTTGTTTGGGAGTCTTCCATCCTCTGCCTGCCTTGAACAATCAAAATAATAAGTAATAGTAATAATGTTTCTATATTGGGATGGAGAATGAAAATTTTATTTTAAATGTTCCCAACATAGTTTTGATAGTTAATTCTTTAATTTGTCATTTAAGCTTAATTCCCTTTTGGTTCTTCCACAGCTCTGATTTCACCTTCCACAGCTCTTAACCACTGCATTAGTGTTGTCAGCTTCGAAGAATCTAGAAGGGAAGTCAGTGCAGGAACTCAATACGGGAACCTGGAGACAGGAACTGAAACAGAGGCCATGGACGGGTGTTGCTTGCTGGTTTGTTTTTCGTGGTTTGTTCAGATTGCTTTTTTATTCAACCCACAACCAACTGCCAGAGGATGGCACCACCCATAGTGGCCTGGGCCCTCCCACATCAATCATTAACCAAGAAAATGCGCCACAGTCTGCTTTCCAATAGGCCAATCTTATGGAGGCATCTTCTTAATTGAGGTTCCCTCTTCTCTCATGACAAAAAACTAACCAGCATTGTGTGTGTGTGTGTGTGTGTGTGTGTGTGTGTGTGTGTGTGTGTGTCTTCATTATAGAATAGTTACAAAAGAGTTGAAGAAGTCATGCAATTCAAAGATTCTTTACTGGAGGCAGAGGCAGATACAGATTGCAAAGACAGCCGCTGTAGTGCTTTGGTAAGGACCCCAGTTGGAGAGCTGTTGGGGTCAGTTTCAGAGCCAGACCACAGGGGTCAGTCAAGCTGTAGAGGGGCAGGATAGTGGAGGTGAGGTGCAAGACCAGGACCGGATAGATGGATGAGCTGATGGAGAGACAGCAATTTAAATAGGTCGTGTCAAACAGTGGTGATGGAGCTGAGCCGAAGACCTGAGGAATATTGGGAACTCTCTGCCTATTGGTACAAAGACATAGACACACATAGACAGACAGACAGACAGATACACACACACACACACACACACACACACACACACACACACACATACACACACACCCCAGGTAGTCAGACAACAAGTTGGTGGGGCCTTTGGCATCCCAATGTTGGTGGTCTCACTTTTTTTTATTATAAGGTTTCACCAGGTAACCCTGGTTGGAACTCTCTATCTAGATTGGGCTGGCCTGGAACTCAGAGTGATCCACCTGCCTCTGCTTCTCAAGTGATGGGATTAAAGGTATGTGCCACCATGCTCCACATGTGTCCTGTTTAGGAGGTCCAGGTTATATATTTCCTTGGTCTGTTGTTTTCATTAAGTTTTTGGGCTTGGCTCTTCTGCTATGGTTTTAATATGCTCAAGGGCTTATATGTTGTTTGTTTTTTGCTCTTTTAGGGGGCCCACCACCCAGATCCCAAATAAAATACACACACACACACA
>CABHPP010136148.1:0-23877 GCA_902168425.1 Peromyscus attwateri | reverse complement strand
TCCCATCTCCAAGCCCCAGGTTCCAAACAGCCAGCTTATACACTGAGGACAGGTCCCAGTCCCACTGCCTGGATGCCTCCCAAACAGATCAAGCTAATAGAATCCTGTACATTAAACCACCTCTGGAGGCATCATGATCCCTAACCTAAGTCACATTTAAAACAGTCAGAAGAGGGAAAATCCTATGACTAAGAAAGAAGCAATAATCAAAGTGAAAATTGGTTTCTCTATATTTTTATTAAGAATAAATCCTCTGTCATCAGTTCTCTGGATTCATGCTTTTCTATTGATAATCTTCCTACAACATAAAACAGTAAAAGCAATATTATGAGGGCATTCTGTAAGAAACAGGTGGAGTAATACTTGCGGCCAGATAAAGAAAGTTCACAATAATGTTCACAATTGTCAACTGTATTCTATTTAAGATACTCTGTATGAAATTGCATCAATGATGAATATAACCAGTGGAAAGATGTTTTAAAATTTCAAACTGTCAGCAACTATCTTCAGGAAAGCACATTTTTATAACCTAATTTGATAATAATATAATACTGAAATTGCTAAATGGTCTTATTAATAATTAAAAAAAAAAACAGAGCCAGATACTGGGGTGAAAGCCGAAAGATCAGAGAAGCATAGCAAGCCATAGCCAACCTCACCTCACCAACTCCGTGAATCCTCTGACTGAAAGCCTCTGAGTCGTCACTCCTGAGGGTCTTAGTTGGACTGCCGCTTAGTTCCTGTCTCCTCACTCCTTATATACCATTCTCTACCCAGCCTGGGATTAGAGGCGTGTGTGCTTTCCACGCAAAGGCATGAGATCTCAAGTGCTGTGATCAAAGATGTGTGCCACCCCTGCCTGACTCTGTTCCCAGTGTGGCCTTGAACTCACAGAGATCCAGATGGATCTCTGTCTCCCAAGTGATAGGATGAAGGATGTTTGCCACCACTGTCTGACTCTGTCCCCTGATCCCCATATAAGTTTCATTTGTTAGAGAACAAATAAAAATATCACCACTTATGTACTTTAGTTTAACATTAACTAGTTTTATATTATGCTTGATGTCTAATTACCCTGTCTTATTTTTAAGATCCTATATTCTCAATTTGAACTTTGAAAAAAAAGATCCTTGAACTATATGGTTATAACATTTTACATTGTGTAGAAAAGACAAATTTAAACATATGCAGGCTGCTTTACCTAAAGATGATATTAGAAGTGTTAGAGAAAGTTTAATAGATAATATTTGCAAAAGTAATCTGAACCATAGTAATTGTTAAAAATTGAAAAGTTACATCGAGTTATTAAATAGTGGAAAAACTTCATATAAATAGTTGAAAACTATATGACAGTGACATATCATGATTGAAGTGGCCATATGGTGCATAATATTCTTCAAGGTATTTTGGTATAAAAATTAAAATAAAGATCTTAAATGTAAAAATATTTTCTGTTACAGTCAAGGGTCTCATGACATAATACAAAAATTCCTCTAATCAAATGTTTTAAAATGATAATATGCTCTTACCCTTAGCTAGTTACAATGGATAAAGATTATTATATATTAAAAGATATCTTATAAATCTTCAAGAATAGACTTTAAAAGTTGATGATATTCAAATTTATAAAGAATCCAGAGAGAAAGAGAAATTTCATAGCTATGATTTACCTACAAATTTATGTTCATTGACATTTCCTCTTATAAAACTTATGTCACAAATTTAATCATATGGACTACAGAGACTACAGAGTGGTTAAGAGTACTTGTTGCTCTTACAAATGACCCAGTTTCAGTTCAGAGTACCCCTATCAGGTGGATCACAACTACCTTTAACTTCAAGGGAATCCAACACCCTCTTCTGGCATCTGTGGGAACTGGTATGCATATGGCGCATAATACACACACACACACACACACACACACACACACACACGTAAAAATAAAAAAAAGTTTGTAAAATGATACCGTAATCTTTTAAGTTACACAACTATATTCTAAGAACACTGCTTATGGTAACGTCAGTCACCTGCTTGTAATTGGCTACCAAATAGAAGAGTTTAGATCTAGTACCTTAAAAGGACTTTGATGTTTACTTTCAGATTGGACATTTTATATTGTTCCTCTGTATGTTTTTTTTATTTTAGAAATTAGTTGATTTTGTGTATCCACTGAATTACTCGTATATGAAACTATACAGCTCTGCAAGGCTCACCCACGGTGCACAGCAATGCACCGAGCATCCTGACTCATTGAAGGCACCCAGAAACCTGTTTCAGCACAGATTTAATGAGCATCACCTCTAAGCTTTATATGTGATTCTCACTGGAAAATTTCGGAAATAATTAGTGCCATTGAAGCAGAGTCAGATCTTCTATTTACTTTATAAATTAGAAATGAGATACATTCGGATAGTCACAAAGAGAATAAATAATAAAGCCCCAGAACAGTTTTACTTACTTCCCATTATTCCCTGTTGAACCTTCCTTGATAAAGGAAGACGCCGGCACAAGCACAGCCACTGTCTGAGGCAGGGGTCATAACTCTCCTCAGGCCTCCGTGCTCTAAAACGCCTTTATTGGAGTAATTACAATGACTTCCTATAACTTCTCCCTGAAAGATTTTACAACTTCAACCATTTTCCTCCAGGTTGCCTCTGCTAGGTATTCCTCTTGCTTGCAGACTTGCTGGGAATCAGTTCATGTCCATCATGTGTAGGGTGCATTTATACTTTCTCTGAAATCAAATTTTTTTATTTAGTTGTTGGATAAAGGGAGAAAAATAAGGATATGCATTTGTGTTAAGAATAAGCTTAAGGACTAAGGATATATATGGTTTACTTGATCAAGTTTTTGTTAGGGTCCAAAATCCTCTGAGTTCCTTTCTCAAGTGCAGACCCTGAGCCAGATGTAACCCATGATTGCAGCAAGCAGGTGGCATGAGGTGAAATTTTGGAAGACTGTCCTTCAGCACAAATATGGCGAAGTGTAAAAAGAAGCAGTCAGGTAATGGGGTAGGCAAAATTTTTTTAAAAAAAGGCCTTTTTCCTGAAGCTCTGCTTGCAGTCATCTCTGTTGCAGCTAGCTAAACAATATACAAAAATCAGTGGGAAAAATAAAAATTGTTTATTTTTTTAAATAAATTTTTTTATTAGGAGATTTTCATTCATTTTACATACCAACCACAGATTCCCCTGTCCTCCTTCCTCCTGCCCCCAAGCCTTCCCCCTCAATCCACCTCCCATTCCCACCTCCTCCAAGGCAACGTCTCCCATGGGGAGTCAGTAGAGCCTGGTACATTCAGTTGAGGCAGGTCCAAGCCCCTCTTCCCCGCACCAAGGCTGTTCAAAGTGTCCCACCATAGGTACTAGGTTCCAAAAAGCTGGCTCTTGCACTAGAGACACGTCCTGATCCCACTGCCTGGGGGCCCCCTATACAGTTCAAGCCAAACAGCTGTCTCACCTATCCAGAGGGCCCAGTTGCAACTGGGGGTGATTGGAGGGTAATAGAGGGCAAAGGACGGGGGATGAGAGAAATTGTTTATTTTTATTTTTATTTTGGTTTTTTTCTTTTTGGTTTTTTCGAGACAGGGTTTCTCTGTGTAGTTTTGTGCCTTTCCTGGAGCACTCTCTGTATTCTTGAAGTAAACCTACAGTCTTATGTCTCAATCTGTCATTCCCCTTCATTCCAGGACCATTCAGTCCTATAGCTGTAGCATGAATCTTAAAAGTTTTTATCAATAAAATCAAACCTGAGCCGGGTATTGGGGTGAACACTGGAAGGTCAGAGAGACAGAATAAGCCACAGCTATCTCACCTCACCGGATCCTCAGCTGGTCTTGTTTCCTCAGACTGGAGGCCCCTGAGTCTTCATCCAGAATGGGTCTCAGCTGAACTGCTGCTAGAAGCCTGAAATCTTAACCAGCCACATGCTTAACCAGGCCAAATGCTTCTCCAGGCCAAATGCCTCGAGTTTCTGGTCCTCACGCCTTATATACCTTTCTGCTTTCTACTACCACTCCCTGGGATTAAAGGCTGGCTTTCTGGGATTAAAGGCGTGTGTCACCATGCTTGGCTGTTTCCAATGTGGCCTTGAACTCACAGAGATCCAGAGGGATTTCTATCTCTGGAATGCTAGGATTAAAGGCGTGTGCTACCACTGCCTAACCTCTGTTTAATATTGTGGCTGTTCCGTCTCTGACCCCAGATAAATTTATTAAGGTACACAATATTTTGGAGAACACAATACCACCACATATAGTTGTGCTGGTCACGACATATTTTTGATGTACAGGCATTCAGACCTGAGTTATTATTCCTATATAGGTAAGGTTGGGGACAGAAATGGGTAGATCCCTTGAACATACTGGCTAACTGAAGTTCCAGTGAGAGACTCTGCCTCAATAAATAAATAAAAAATAAATAAATAAATAAATAAATAAAATGGAGAGTTTATAGTGATATTTTATTTGTACTGAAATGTGATTTTATTTGTATGTTAATAAATAAAGTTGCCTAGGGGGTCAGAGCTATTAGCAAGACATAGCAAAAGCCAGTTGTGGTGGTGCATGCCAGTAGGATTTGCTGAAGGAGGTGCACGCCTTTAATCTCAGCACTTGGTAGGCAGAATTAGGTAGATCTCTGTGTGTTCAAGGATACAGCCAGCATTGGAGACACACGGCTTTAATCTCAATACCAACCATAGAAGACACACAGACAGGCAGTGACGAGACAGTCATGTGGTTGGGTTTACAACCAATGAGAAGGCAGAACAGGAAGTCTTTATAAGACAAACACACAGGAAGTAGCCCCCCTTTCGGAGAGGTCTCTTGGCTGAAGAAGCTAGCTGCAGCAGGCGGGTAAGGCTCTTAGCTCTGACCTCTTGGGCTTTTATCTTTACATTGGCTCTATGCTTCTTATTTAATAAGAAGGTTGGTTACATCTACAAGAGTTGGAGGAAAACATACCACATACAACTCTGTCCTCCACATTCAGGTATTTTATGCATATGCATGTGCACACATATGCACACAAACAGACATACCAAAAAACACACACATAAGCATGTAGTCATAATATATATATATATATATATATATATATAAAATGCCACTCAAACACATACATATAAATAGGCTTATTTAATTCAGATTTAAGTGTAATTTTTCTAGTCTTATCAACAGACACATTATTTTATATCACTTCAGGAAAATTGTATCTGAGGAAAGATATTCTCAACCACTTTACAGTTAGAAAATGTTATAGAAAGATAAGAAAATGATAGATAGACTTTTAATATCAAAACATAAGATAGACAAAGCCAGCTACATTTCCCTGGTGTAATTAGTCCTCCCCCACAAAAGCTTCATCTGACTTTCCTATTACTAAAATGGAAACTTATCTCTGTAAAATAACATTTAATATTGATAAAAAAGTTAGAATTCACTTGGAAGGCACATATTATATATTTAATTGGAGACAAAAATACATACTTTGACATAAATGTATAATGATGTTTATGAGTAAAATTCTCAGAATATTTCTTTATCTGATCAAGTTGGAGTAATCTTATGTTTTTTATTTAATTCATGATTGTGTGCATTTGTAAATGAATAATAGAAAATGTCTGATAATACATAATGTAAGCTATTTACTTATTTGTGATTTCTGGTTCCACAGATAGTATTTCTTGTGAAGCAAGGTCCTATCTGCCTTTGAGAATAACACTGAGAAAGCCCATTGAAAGAGCAAAGCAGAGTTCAGTAGAGCAGCTGAAGACAGGCCAACTAATGCTAACAAATACTCGAGGATCTTCAAGATGGAAGTAGGATGAAATGTATTGGGTGCTAAGGCTCAGAAAGTTTACCAAATGGTAGTTCTGAAGAAGTTACCAGGGCGAGTCTTGACAGCTTGATGGTCTACACTTAATTTAAGTGTGAACTCTGACAGCTTGATGGTCTACACTTAATTTAAGTGTGAACTCTGATTGCTCAGTCTTAAGTAACTGATTGTAGTTACTCAGCAGCAGATTTGCTTTATTTCACATATTTACTTTTCCTTGCTTGCTCTTTTTGTTGTCTTAATCTATTTATGAAGACTAGCTAGCATTGCAAGGAAGAAATGGGACTAGAAGTAGCAAAGGACTGAGTTACTTTGAAAAGTTCCTTGGAGAGGAAGTCAGTGTTCTTATTTCACTCAGTCTTCAGTAGTTGCTGCTTTCATTAGATTAAAAAAATCATAATTGATGTCATCAAATATTTTAAGAAATGCTTTTTGTGTTGTTGCTTCTATTCCCCTGTGCTTCTTCTCTATCTATCTGCATCATCCTTCTGATATGATTCCACCTATAATTCAGACCAGTTTTAATTTTCCCGCAGTACTCACTCTCTTGTTTTATTTTGCCTGAATCTGCCTGGCAAAGTGTCTTTGTTTGAAGTCACAGGGCATGTTATGATTTAGACAGAAATGCCGGAGCAGGAATAGATATAATGATTTAATAGCAGATCCAGTGAAGAGTTGCAATAGAAAACATTTGAGCACTCACCTTTGTCCTTGATGAGGCTCCAAATCAGTGGAACCAAGTCCTTATTTGGGAAAATAAAGTCCATAGTAGTTTAGAGTTAAGGATATCCATATGTGAGTAGTAACATGAGTCCAGAATGTGAATGGGGAAAAGAAAGGTATTCAAGAATGAGAAGGGTATAAATGGGCTCAAGGTTGAGAAGTATTAGTGAATATACAAATCTTTTCTGGTAAGAAAAAAGTTAAAACGTAACTGAACAACTAAAGTACAAAATTGTAAATAATGAAAACATGCAATAATTAAAGAATATAATGAAACAGAAGACATGTATCTTAGAATATCAGTCTACATGTCTTCCTAACTGGGAAGACATGGTTCTTCTGGATGCAGGGGTCATTTTTGCTATATATCTCCACAGGCTGAGATGGGAGAGTGTCAATAATTATAACCAATGACCAGGTCTGTCCATGTTAGAAGGAATTCTAAGATGGATGTCTATTATTTATCAGCATCCACCATTTTTGGATTTTTCACTTGCACGACACAACCTTGACTCTGGTTTTTTGAGGATTGCAACATCTGTCAGAGGATTTTGTGATTGAGACATTGTAGATTTGTAGAAATCCTATAAACATTTGCTTACTTCTTGGTGAAATTATTAAGGCAACTCCACATAGTTAAAAGGGAGGTTTATTTTGTGGGGTAACTCACAAATGAAGGGATAGGTAACAGGGTCTGGGAAAGGTGTAGCGCAGTCAGGCTGTGTTCTCTGGAGAATTCTCCTCAGTCTATCTCCAGAGTCCAGGGTCCAGGAACCAAGCAAGGTGGCCCATCCAGATCTCAGGTCTTCAGGGTCTTCTCTTGGCCCCACCTTGTAGGCGTGACAGTTACCAAAGCCTCAATGGGGGTTGGAACTTCCAGATCAAAGCTGGAATGGCTACCCACTACACTTACTTTAGTTCCATACATTAGACTTCTGTAGCAAATCCCCACACATCATATGTGGTTTGTCCCGGCAATAGCAGTGATATGGATGTAGGGCCCATTGCAAGCCTCTCAGTTTTAGCTTCCTTGACACATTTGTTTCAGTCCCCACATCCTCTGTGCCCTGGCTGCCTCTAGGTGTTGGTTGCATCCAACAGCTGGTTTTTGTTTTCCAAGGTAGGACAATGCCAACTCTCTGGCTCTTGTGGTTTCCAGCACTCCCTTAACAGCTGAGTCTTTCTCAGTCCATGTCCAGTTTCCTGGACAAGAGCATCATCTCCCTGGTCTCCCAGAATCACTATGTCATAGGGTTGCAGAAGCTTCACTAAAATTTGCCAGAGTGTTGAGACAGATCGCAAAAATGGCAGGTAGATGCCTGGTTGCTCATTTTGGTAGTATCAAGCCTAGGGACACATAAAAATTCCTTGTCAAAGAAATGCCATTTGGAAACTAGGACAGGAAAGCTTTTATTATTTTCTTTCAAAATGTTTTTTAAGATAGAGACATGACACATAGTCATTGTAGACAATAACAAAACACAACAGTAATGCCAAAACAAAGAGTGATATGAAGCCACAAAAATCAAGATAGAAAAAAAAACAGAAACTCATGACATGTGCATGTATAGTACCTAAAAAAAACACTTCAAAAGTGATTTCATAGTATATAGTTATTATTTCATATTTTTCTTTTTGTAATGCATGAGCTCACTATGGATACCTGGCTGGCATAGATCTCAATATTTTGATCAGCATGCCTTGGAACTCACAGAGATCCACCTGCCTCTATCTCTAGAGTACTGGGACTGAAGTCTTGAATCATCACACCCAGCAGTACACAATTCATAAAATTAGAGCATCAAAAGTACACAGATTAAATTTTACTATCTTTCTAATGTTTGATTTTTCTTGAAATCTGTTTAGTTGAATTCTACTAAATACAGGATTTTAGTAAATTAGAAACTTCAGTAAAATAAAAAAAAACTTTTCTATTACTATTAAGTCAAGTATTATAGTGTCTCTTGCAATAACTAATGGTTTATGTGCACATTGAGAATAGAAACTAAACTTTACCTAGACACATTAAATCTTTGGTAAAAGAGGATACATAGAAAATATTTTTTAAATGAATTAATCATTACTCAAATACTTTATGATCTAATTTGTACATTTTAAAATAAGAATGCTATAAATGTGATTTCACAGTCTGCAAGTCTATGTTTGCATCACATTCCAAAGCAATTTCCCCTCTTGCACAGTACAATTTTGCACACTCATACGCACATATGTTATTTGATGCATTATTGACATTTGTCAAATATGAATTATGTTCTGAATTAATAATGCAGTTCAAAACCTTGATAAGCCTATATAAATCCTTCTAAATTACTTCAATATAATTATGGCTTTTATGATAATAAATATTCCAGCTATTTCATAATCCTATTATCCTACTACTTATCCACTAAGAAATAAATAATAGGAAAATTTTCAATGCTTTTATTCATGCTCTGATACTTTAAAGCTAAAGAAAGAAAATTCTTTATTTATAAGTGCGTGGAAGTCTGTCAAAAACTTGCACCCCCTCAATCCCACTGTGAACGTTTCTCACCACCATTGTGCTCACCACACTCCAATTAAACCGAATGTACTATTATCCATAGCTAGTTTAATTTAATAAATAAGTGACAATTAAACAATAGTATAGAGAAAATAATATTTGATTATAGAAACCAGTGAGTGGATATTTCTAGTAAGAAGGGTGATGAATTTCATGCAGTTATTTAGAGTGTTGGATATATTTTTTTCACTATTCTTAGTTTTAAACAATTTCACTTGAAACTAGTGAGGGAAAAAGAGAAAGTTTACTTTTATTCACATTTAATGTATGAAAAACCTTATTCTTCCTAATGTTATTTTCTTTATTTGTTTTTATTAACGGTTTTCATATAGTATATATGATAATGGTTGCCTTCCCTCAACTTTTCCCAGACTCTCCCATGTCCTCACCTACCCAAATCCATACCCTTTTGTAACACGAATCTTGAAAGGTCTTATAATAAAAACCCACTCTGCAAGTTGTTGTCATTTGGAGGTATTTTCTGGGTTTGAGATTAGGGCTTGTTTCCACTCTCCTCTCAGTCCTGGGACCCCATATGGCTTAGATCTGTGTAGCCCCTGGGCAGCTGTCCCAATCTCTACGAGTTCATATGTGTGTCAGCCTATTCTCTCCAGAAGTCCTTATTTCCTTGGAATTCTCCATCCAAACTGGCATTCACAGTCTTTCTGTGTTCTTGCTCACGTAGTTTCGTTCTTCCTGAGGGGCGAGATTTGATAACGACATCCCATTTAGGACTGAGAGTTCCAGGATCTCTCACTCTCTGCACACTGTCCAGTAGTGAGTCTCTGTCTTTGTTCACATTTCCTTCAAGAGAAAGCTTCTCTCACGAGGTTTGAGGAAGATATTGATCTATGAGTGTAGAGGAATGTTACTAAGAGTCATTTTATTACCATGATTTTTTTTTTTAGCTGAACAGTAGCATTTGATTTGCCCTAGCTACAGGTCCTTGACCACCAGAGCAATGTTAGGGATGGGTTCCATCTCATGGAGTGGGTTTTAAATTCCATCAGGTTTGGTTAGCCTCTCCTACAACTTTTCTGACATTGCTGCACCAGTATATAACTCAGACACATCACCATTGTATAGATCATGAGGTTTATAGCTAGGCTGACGGTTGCATTCTTCCTCTGGTAGCATGCATAGTACCATTCAGTATCATAAACACCAGTTAGTAGGACTGAAGACCCTAAGTAGGCACCATGTTAACTTCTCAGTGTTCAGTTAGTTATGTTGGTGTTATCTTCTGAATAGGCCCTTACCATCAGTTTGTGGAGAACAATACATAGCTTTAACAATAGCCTTGATTTTTTAATGTTTCCATGGGGCTTCTTAGGCCAACAACTCAGTCTCATTATGGTTTCATTTGGTGGTGCTAAATTTCTATTTGGTGCTCTATCTCCTCCATTATTTGGTGATTCCAGTCAGATGTCTTTTGTATGTGTATGTGTTAAGAAGCTTCTACTGTAACAAGTTTCCTTATAACCCCTTAACTGGTACATAATTTTAGCTGTTCCTCCCCATATTTTCTTTTTAACCACATCTTCACTCATATCCATTTTGTCTTCTCATGCCATGATTACAACCCCATCTAAGCATAACTATATGATCTATTTCCCCTTCTTTGGCAGATCCTTTCCTCCCCATGTATCCTTTATTCTATTCCTAATCTCTGTGTTTACAACGATTTTGCTTGCTTTTTGAGGACTTAACAACTAAATTTCACATAAAGAAAATATATACCATATTTGTCTTTGCTACTCTCTTAGCTCACATAGTATAATCTAAAATTTATTTAGTATTCTTAGGAATATTAAAAGATTTGTTAAACATTTATAATATAAATGAGTGTTATAAATTCTTTTTTTCATTTTTTTATTTTATAATTTAATTTTACATATCAGCCACGGATTCCCCTGTCCTCCCTCCTCTCGTCATCCCCCCCACTCCCGCCCTTCCCCCAGCCCTCCCCCCTATTCCCATCTCCTCCAGGCAAGGACTTCCCTGGGGATTCAGCTCAGCCTGGTAGATTCAGTCAAGGCAGTTCCAGTCCTGTCCTCCCTTCACCCAGGCTGAGCAAAGTGTCTCTGCATAGGCCCCAGGCTACAAACAGCCAGCTCATGCACTAAGGACAGGTCCTTGTCCCACTGCCTGGGGGCCTCCCAAACAGTTCAAGCTAATCAACTGTCTCACTTATCCCTTTAGTGTGGACTAAATGTGTATGCCTTTTGGGATGACCAGTCAGTACTGGTTAATCAATCAAGGGTCTCATATCTGTCAAATATGAATTTTCCCTCTCTTAGCAGTTGTTATTTGATTGTAGCTATTTTTATAAGGTTGGGGAGAATGATGTTTCTCCCATCTGTGTTGGGGGTGTCAATTATTTTTGGAATTGTTCAGGTCTTGTTGAGGCTGCCATGCGTTGAGATTTAATGTGTGTAGTTTCCCTGTCATATCTAAAAGATGTAACTTCACAGCAGATGTTCTGGTCTATAGCTCTACAACCTTTCTGCTGTCTGTTCCTCATTGTTCCCTGAGCCATGGGTGCAGGAGTTGTGCTGTAGATGTATCAGTTAGTGCTAGGCACCCAATGGTCAGTTATTCACTTTGTTTTGAAGTTTTCTATAAAGCCTTTCTTCTGCTACAAAAATACGCTTTCATGATGGGAAAGAGCTACACTTCTTTGTATCAATAAAGATAAGCATTTATAATGTTATTAGGAATTATTCTTAATTATCTATGGTGAAACTGTGAAGAAAATCTTGTCTGATCTCACAAGCCTCTTATATTTATTTTATTTAATATAACAATTTACATGTTGCTGTTATAATCACCATATGGTTTTCCAATTATTTCTGCCATTCTTTGGACAAGTTCCTGTTCTTTAAATATGTAAAATGAGCATAATAAAATGTAGATAAAACCATTTATTAATGCATTGATTATGGGCTATTTATGTGACCCTGGATGTCCGAGGACTTGCTATGTAGCCATTTTTTTCCTTGAAATCAAAGAATCTAACTGCCTCTTCCTCCATAGTGCTGGGGATAAAGGTGTGTGCCACCAAGTTTGGCTATAAAATAATGAATACATTGATAAATATATCTGTAAATTTTTGCTTTGTGGAGAATGAAATCTGAATAGACCTATTGAACAATTACATAATTATTGATTTACTCTTGCCAATTCCTTAAGCATCTAAGTATCACTACTATTTAAATGTTCGTTATCTGTTTTCTTACTGTGGCAGAACATCAAGCAAAAGAAACTTAGGGGAATAACTATTTATTTTGAGTCATGTTTCAAATAGGTATAACCCATCATGATGGAGAAGGATGGTAGGCTTATGGTGGTGGAGGCCTGAAGCTGGATTCCCCACATATCTATGGATCGGGAAGCAGAGGGGGAAAGCTAGCATGCAGCTGACTTCCTCTATTTCTCCTTTCAGTCATTCTGCGTTCCAGGGGACAGGTTAGCACTACCTATCTAAGGGTGGATCTTCATTTTATTTTGTTGTAAATGGCAGTACCTTTGTGTCTTCTAGGGGATTCTAAAATAGTAAAGATAACCATCAAGACTAACCTTTTTTAACCTATGATTATATATAATCTAAGATTTTTCTAAAAAAGTACTATGACATTCCTCTGTTTTTAAACCAACATTATGACATTATATTTTAAAAAAAAATCTAGTTTCCCAAGCATTTCTTTCTTCTTGTTAATAATTTCTCAGATTGATGTGAAAAGAAACTCAAGGCCATCATTTTACAAGTCTTATAATAATATCTCTGTTTAGTCAGATCCCCATCACTGATGAAATATGAGAGAGGATCTGCTTAAAAGGATGAAATGTTAATTTTGTCTCTGAATTTCAGAGATTCCAATCCAAAATTGCATGGTTTCATGAACTGAGAGCTGTTATGAAACAGAAAAAAATTTCTGGAGAACATACTGTTCCTTCTTAATATAATGAGAAACAAGGTCAGTGGTCCTAGTAATCCTTTCAAAGGCCCTCATTGATATAACCTTACCGTATTAGGCTCCATTATCTAAAATCGTTGCCATACTCTAACAGAGCTAGGGTTTCACAATCACAACTCCAACATATGAGACTTTTAAAAACATTGGAAAACCAAAAACATAACAGTTTTCATTGAAGTGGTACAATTCTAATCTCCAATGTAAAGAGTGTATGTTATTGCTGTTTATAACAGAAGATAAATCATGTTTGGTTTTCATTTTACTTGTTTTGATATTAAATCAATTAAATCTCATGGCATATTCAATAATAATAAGACTTCAATTTGTATATATTAAGACTAGAGAGATTGTGCCTCCCAAAGCATGCTGAGTTATGCCAGAGCTGTCTTGGGGATTGCATCTGTAATGGATTAATTTTTTTCTCCTTGCTATTATATATTTTCTATCCTATAGTGGTATTCTATTTGTACTGAAATGTGATTTTATTTGTATGTTAATAAATAAAGTTACCTAGGGGTCAGAGCTATTAGCAAGCCATATCGAAAGCCAGGGCGGTGGTGGTGCACGCCTTTAATCCCAGCACTTGGTAAGCAGAGCTAGGTAGATCTCTGTGTGTTCAAGGATACAGCCAGCATTGGAGACACACGCCCTTAATCTCAATACCAACCATAGAAGACCTGGAGGTCTGGACAGAGAGGCAGTGACGAGACAGCCACGTAGTTAGGTTTATAACCAATGAGAAGGAAGAACCAGAACTCTTTATAAATCAACCGCACAGGAAATACCTCCCTTTTCGGAGAGCTCTCTTGGCGGGAGAAGCTAGCTGGCGGAAAGCGGGTAAGGCTTCTAGCTCTGACCTCTTGGGCTTTCACCTTTACATTGGCTCTGTGTTTCTTATTTAATAAGGCAGTCGGTTACATCTACACTATCCCACCCTGTAAGTCAAGGTATTTACCAATACAGTTGATATCAAATTTAGAATTCATTACCTAGATGAATAGTAATCATTTTAATTTGTACAAAATTGGATTATGGAGATGATTCCACTTGCACACGGTCTTTCATCAGACTGTTGGATTTTCATGACTTGATCCTATGAAATCGGAAATGTGTTTTGAGATTATTATAAGTGAAATTGTGGAATATGGTGTGGATGGCAAACATGATAGTAGCAATGGAGATGAATGTTTTTCTAATATAATATGATTTTCTTAAAAAATTACTGGCTAAATGGAGGTAAACCTGCACTGAGGGACAAGTTTTGAGACTGTGAGCATTTTGGTTAATTTGCAGCTTTTACTTAACCAAAAGCGACAATTGAGTTTTAAGTAGTGTTGTGATTTTGGTGTGAAATTTATTCCACAAACTCAAGTTTTCAAGAGTTGTGGAAGCTTTGGAATTTGGACATGGCTAGTACCAATGTGTTTTGTGGAGTGGGACCTTGAAGGCACAACCTAGAACTGGTTTTAACCTGATTCTCAGAGGTTCTTGATATGCTGGGGTGTAACACTGTTGTGTGATTTTTTTGTGTGTGTGTGTATGTGTGTGTGTGTGTATGTGTGTGTGTGTGGTGTGTATGTATGTTCTGACAAATAAAGCTTGCCTGGAGATCAGAGGACTGAGCTAGCCACTCGTTAAACATAGAGGCCAAGCAGTGGTGGCTCACTTCTTTAATCCCAGCATTTGGGAGGCTCATGCTTTTAATTCCAGCACTCAGGGGGCAGAAAGAGGGAGTGATAAGGCAGGACAGAGACAAGATCTTGGCCTTTTCAGTGTGAAGTTCTGGTGAGGTAAGAAGTCACTGGTGGTTGCTCTGCTGCTTCTCCAATCTTTCAGAGTTATTCCCCCGATATTTGACTCCTGGTTTTAATGGTAAGATTAGGGTCACACTTCATAACAAGCCCCCACACATGTTCCTACTGATACAAACTGCACCTGTCCCCAGCCCTCCTTGCCTCACTATCCCGTACTGAAGGTGATGAAACTATTAGGTGAAATGAGCCTTTCCCCCCACTAAGTCACTTCCATTAAGAATCTGCTTCCATCAATGAAGGAGTAAAAAATGTAAGCAATTGGAATTGTGATTTGACCTCCTGAGCCTCTGGCATTGCACTGGAAGCATGGGTTCAAGGTTTTGTTTAACTATATCTACTCTATTCCACACATGAAAAGAGCCCTCCTGTGCACTGATGGCCTCTCTAATTTTCAAAACATTGTTTCTTTATTAAAGAAAGCCTTCTGGTGGAAGATTCCACTAATGGATTTTTCTAGATTCCCCTAAATAACTATTGCCCTGAACTTTTAAAGGAAAGAGACAAACTCTTTACGTATTGAGAGTGATTATGAGATAATTCACCTAAATTGGGTTTAGAACATATGTGGTGGTATTGTGTTCCCCAAAATATTATGCACCCTAATAAACTTATCTGGGGTCAGAGAACAGAACAGCCACTAGATACAGAGGCTAGAAAATGGTGGCACTCATGCCTTTAATCCTAGCCTTCCAGAGGCAGAAATCCGTCTGGATCTCTGTGAGTTCAAGGCCATATAGGAAACAACCAGGCATGGTGACACATGCCTTTAATCCCAAGAAGTGAGCCTTTAATCCCAGAGAGTGATGGCAGAAAGCAGAAAGGTATATAAGGCATGACGACCAGGAACTAGAAGTTTTTATTGGTTAAGCATTCAGGCTTTCGAGAAGCAGTTCAGCTGAGATTCATCTGGATAAGGACTCATCAGAGGCTTCCAGTCTGAGAAAAATAGGATCAGCTGAGGAACTGGCAAGGTGAGGTAGCCGTGGCTTGTTCTGCTTCTCTGATCTTCCAGCATTCACCCCAATATCTGGCTCTGGGTTTGTTTTTATTAATAAGAACTTTTAAGATTCCTGCTACAGCTTTCAACCCAAATTTATGGGAAGTTAAAATATAGTATTTAGTGGATAGATTCCTTACTTGACTGAAGATGCTACTCTAAATTTTAAATAGAGACTGTGATAAAGATGAAGTCATCTTAATGTGTTAGCTAGCAGACTGCTAGGAAAAGCTAACTTGGTTAATGCTTTTTCTTATTTAGCATAATTAATATTACAAAAATTAACAATAATTTTATAATCTCAGACAACATTATCAATAAAATAATTCCCACCATCTTAAATACTGTGCTCTGATATCAAAAAAACGTCAGAATTATATTTCTTAAGATAGTCTTTAGGGCTACCTGGATATGGACTTTTGAGTAAGGAAAGTTTCAACTTATGTTGGCATCACAAAGACCATGCTAGATCCAAGACTATTTTATTTTTGTTATAGTTTAAAAATGAAAGATCATTAGCTTCCTGGTACAAGAAATCATGGAAAACTTTAAAGAGTTTTACATCACATAGAGTATCCTTTTATGACATAAATTATTCAATAATGATACGCATACAATGAAACTCATGTCTTCACAATTTCTATTTAATCAAATACTTTAGTAATTGCACATTTATTTAAGCCAATAATATGGACTACTATATAGGAAATAATTTGTTAGATAGCTGACAATTTGCAGTGACATTACTATTAGCACATTTTATGATACACTTTTCAGTTTTTTTTCTATGAAGCATATTTCTCATAATGCACATTTTATTGTATTAAAGTAAGCATTCTAAATTTGGATTTTCTCACTTTTTAAAAGCAGCCTTTGTTGTTCAATCAGACAAATTATTGCCTTCAGAAATTTCACCCTTCTGCCCAGTGAGAGCTATTCAATGAATACTTCTGAGCAGGTACATGTGAAGCCTTTCACAAAACCATTACTATTTTTTACTAGATATTTTAGTTTTTATGAAAATGACCTGAATTTAAAGTTGAATTATATCTCTGTTATATGACATAAGCCACATCTGCTACACACACACACACACACACACACACACACACACACACACACACACATATGCAGAGAGAGAGAGAGAGAGAGAGAGAGAGAGAGAGAGAGAGAGAGGATGGTGAGTTCAAATTTCTTATTAAAAAAGAAAGAGTTTTATTCCATCTACTTTTGAAGCTCTCTCCCCCATTTTTTTTCAAGACAAAGTTTCTCTGTGTAACAGTCCTGCTGTCCTGGAACTCCCTTTGTAGACCAGGCTGGCCTCAAACTCTCAAAGATCCACCTGCCTCTGCATCCCAAGTGTTGGGAATAAAGGTGTGTGCCATCACCGCCTGGCAGGAAGTCCCCTTTTTGTTAGATTTAAAATGTCAAGCTACCGTCTAAATAGTTATGTATATACCCAGAATCAAATACTACCCTCAACTTCAATCAGACACATTTTTGATGCTGAGTTCATACCATCAAGATTTTTCCACAGATAGAATATCCAGTTACAAATGTCCTTTTCATTAACATAATCACAGAGCTCAGGATTTTTATTCAAATTATTTAACTCTTATAACCTCAAAGCAGTAACACTAAGATGTATAGTCTCAGATGTCCTACATGCTTACTCTTTTAAAGAGGAGTTAATTTCCTTGTGAGACACCAGTAATACAAAGCAAATAAAGATAATATTTTAATTTGAATAATTTAACTTTTATTAGTATAATGTGTCAAAATGTGTTTTGATCAGATCCCATGAATAAATAGATATGCAAAAGAAAATTTAATTTTGCAACTCATTAAGCAAATTATGTTAGATTTTTAAATAATTCTATTGTCTTGAATAAAGTAAAATACCTCTTCAAAATAAAACACTTTAATGTCAAATTAAAGGTCAAAAGAATTTTTCATAAGAACATCCAGATTTTTTCCTAATGCTTTACACCATAATTTAAAGTTCCTTTAAAAGAATTGACTTTTGAAGGGCGGTTTTCATCATAATTTGAGAAAGAAAGTATTATATCATAAAAGCTCTTCAGTGCAGATGATAGGAAACACTTCCTTCTCCTGCCTTAAAATGTCAATGTGAATCTGATACATTTTATATGCTATCAGTATAAGATAAGAAGAGTCTCTCAATAACACCTCAGTTCTAAGGATTCCTTTTGTAATTATTCTGTGCATTATCTCAGAAATATTTTAAATTCAATATGTGTTCTTTTATTGGCTCATGGTATCAAATGGACTATTCATCATAGTCAATTTCATTAACCAATTTATTCATGATCACAGAGAAATACTATGAAGCTTTATTGATCTTATTAATGGCATACTCGGTTAAGTTTTGTAAGGGTAAATTTGTATAAAATTAGAAAATCACAATATATGTGTATTTGTGCACATATAATGTACAAACATCCACACACACACACACACACACACACACACACACACACACATATGTTATAGCATATGTCTTCGTATGTACCACTGGGATAGGAATATGTCCTCCTTGGATTCCTCAAGATGGCTCAGTGAGGAAAGATGCTTGCTTTCTCGTGATGCTAGCCTGATGAATTTCCTTGGATCCCTGGAAGTCACAGAAAGGTGAAAATAATAATTTGACCTGCTAAGTTGTCCTCTGATCTCCAAACATACAACATGTTACACCGTGATATATATGCCCCCACGTATTTATCATCCACGTGTATAGACAATAATTATAAACAAATAGAATTTTGAAACAAAATGTTTATGTAATGTTTTCAATTATGTTCCATAATTCTCTAGAAAAATGCTAAACTTAAGTCCAATGCCTTAACAACTCAACCATTCTGACTGGAAAAAGTACAGAAACAACTAGGCAAACTAGTGGAAATGCGTGAACTTTGGAACAATAGCTGAGGAGCCCCCATGGTACTAGACTAGGCCCTCTGGATAAGCGAGACAGTTGTTTAGCTTGAACTGTTTAGGGGGCCTCCAGGCAATTGGACTGGGACCTGTCCCTAGTGCATGAGCCAGCTTTTTGGAGCATAGTACCTATGGTGAGACACTTTGCGCAGCCTTGGTGCAGGAAGGAGGGGCTTGGACCTGCCTCAACTGAATGTACCAAGCTCTGCTGACTCCCCGTGGGAGAACTTTCCATGCAGGAGGTGGGAATGGGGGGTGGGTTGGTGAGGAAGGCTGGAGGTCAGGAGGAGGGAGGACAGGGAAATTTGTGATTGGTATGTAAAATGAATAGAAAATCTCTTAATAAAAATTATTTAAAAAATAAAAAAATGCTTAACTGTCTTCAACAAATTTTCATAATATTTTTAATTAGGGATCTCAATACTATATTAGAATATGTTATTTGCTTAATGGTAGGACCAACATATGACCAAATGTCACTATAGTATACAAACTCAATTATGGTAACTAATATAGCAGCATTAAGAAAAGAAATGGAATATTTCAATGTTAAGTTGAAAATTAAATTGTCACTCCTGGAAGTATGATACTGGAGGAAGGCTTTGAGATTTCAAAGGCATGTACCTTCCAACGTCTGTCTCCTTTATATCCCAACAAAAGAAAAGCAAATAAAAGCTATTTTAACACATTTTCAAATTTTAAGTGAGTGTAAAAATTTAACAGTAGGATTAATAAATCTGCTTAAAATATTGAAGGCAGTATATGATCTCAAATATGAAAGATATTCCACTGGAATTTTTAGACATATAACTTCATTTAAATATTAAAATTAATATGACTTTTTAAAATATTGATTTAAATTGGGAAATGAGAAGATGCATCACATGTAAAATTCAATTTGCATTTTGGTAATTCAAGATATTTGGTAATTAAAAGTATCTTTGTGCCTCAAAGATTGTGTGGACAAGCCGGAGCAGTGGTGGTGAACGCCTTTAATCTAGCACTTGGGAGGCTGAGTCAGGCAGATCACTGTGAGTTTGAGGCCCGCCTGGTCTACAGAGCAAGATCCAGGACAGGCGCCAAAACTACACAGAGAAACCCTGTCTCAAAAAAAGAAAAAATGCAAAGATGGTGTGGACAGTTTGAAAAAAAAAATATTTTCTGACGTTGCTGTATATCAGACCACAATTCACAGATCTACTCAGCAAATTACTGAAGACTTAAATTCTTTGAAACTGTGAACATATTTTCCCCTTTGAAATGCTCTTTGCCTGGGATATCGGTAGAGATTCCTTTGGTCACACTGACTTTCTTTCCATTCATTTTTTTCCTTCTTCTATCACTCAGTTACTTCCCTGAGTAGCAAATCACATGGTTTTGACTGGTATATGTTGTGTAATCATGTGCTAGTCTCCTGTGCCTTAGAGTTTGGACTGGCCACGTGACTCTTGTATTATTTTGACTAATGTAATGACTGCTTACTCTTACTAACTTTCATTCTTGTTAAAGAATAGCTTGTCTGTGAATCGTTTCCCATCTGCTATCATAATAGATGGGTTTGGATGTTGCCCCATCCAAATTAAACTGCACTATTCCGTAAGATCACCATTGGTATGTGCAAACTGAACTCAGTGGTGTATTCTGTCAAATCATCCTGATTCTGTGGAACAAGAACCTCAGCCCATAGAAAATAAAGATATCAGCAGATACAAATTGTGGAAATACACTATTGGTATTTCTTTTTATATAAATATGTGTTCTTTCTTTAACACGGATCTTTACCTAATTGTGCTATAAACTATTAGCTTGTATACTTCGCATTTGATTGATATCTTTTCTGGATATCATGTCAACTCTAATTTATTTTTTCTATTGGCTATCAGAGACAATAAAATAATTATTTTCCATCCAAAACTCTTTAAAAATTAACATGTGTACTGCCACATTAGCTTGAATAACTTGTGGGACGTTTTGGTTTAAAGACCAGACATTTTCTAGAATCTTATTTTGCCCATTTTCTTTGGCCTTATCTTGTATAAGTTCATTAACCTCAACCAGGCCTAATTTGATACTATTCAATTTCTTGAGAGTTGTTTTTGGATTTGTTTTTGACCAATTTTATGACCATAGATATATCAGTCACATTCCATCTTCATTTGCATGAGCATATCAGTGAATAAAAATCTGAGACCACTAAGCAAACCAGCTACAACACTCAAGACCTACCCTGGTAATCCACATCTGTCAATTAGGATCATTTGCTAAGGGTCTCACAACTCTCCAAGCAATGGCACCAGTTATGAAAAAGGAATTAAGCATATGAGCTTGGAAGGACAATTTAAAACCACAGCATTTAGTCATCCCCATATTGATTCATAGCCATCTCATAAAATGAAATACATCCAAATATACATAGAAAGTACAAATGTCTCAATATCCTCCATGGTTATGTATAATACCAAAGCAATCTCTTTTCTGTGTGTCCCTGTAATTAAAAGAAATTCTAGTGCACTATGGAAAGTAAGGACAAAGGAGACAACGAAGAAAAAACAGACCAAAGCAGGAATGAAACCTGGCAAAACAAATGGCAAATCTTAAAGATTCCTATCCAACAAGTGAAGCAATTGATGACATCATCTGGCTTCCAGCCAGGGTTGGGTAACCCTCTTGTGAATCTTTGTTTCCTGTAACACATATCTTCTCCCTTGGATAGCTACTGTTGGTATCATGTGTCTGTATTTATATTTACCATATTTCTGGCACTCTCCAATATCTTGATGATTTCATTGCAAAGAGACTTTATAACCATATCTTCATACATTGTTCTCTCAGAACCTCTGTGGAAGATATTCCATGCTATACTTTTCCTGGCCCCATCATCATGTGTGTGTATATATATATATATATATATATATATATATATATATATCATGTGTATATAGAAATATCTACAGCTCTATCAGTTTTATATCCTGCATATCAGCACAACACAGATGATACCAAGTTCTGTTTTTAGGACATCACATAGCCAGATTCCTTTTATCATAGCTTTAGTGGTAACCGAGTACTAAATGGCTACACCAAGGGAAAGATTCTGCCTAGGAATTTTCTCAGAAGGCACCTGGGAGGTTATATTATTTCAGACAGTCTCTTTATAAATATTCATATTTTCATTGTATATTCTGTATCCTTTACTGGATAGACTGCTAACCTCAAAGGGCCATTCCTCTAGTCCTGGTATAATACAATGAAATCTTAGAAAAAATTAAAGCTCATTTTCTTGAAAAAAAATTCGTATCTTTGTCCTTGACATTTGGTTCTCTCCCTCAATGAATCAGTCTAAAAGAAGTGAGAAGTAATCATGTTAAGCCTTCTTGAAATTTTTCACATTAATCTCATTTAGATTCTCAGGTTAGGGGCAGAATGCGTATGATAATAGTTAAGAGAGTACACATTGCTCTCTGAAATTTCTCTAACCTTTCACCCAATGTCCAAATTTTATTCCCTTCTAGCCTTCAAAATTGACATTTATTTCTGTGTAGAACAATCTTGGGTTTCTTGGAATCCCAGATTCAAGCTCTTCTGCTTATCTCTTACCTATTCCAAATTCCGGTGAAGCATGTCACCAGCTGTGTTACTTCCACGACTCTTGTTTCTGAATAACAGTTTCAGTATTAGTTACTTTTCTTAGTATGTTGACAGACACTTGGTGAAATAGCATGTGGAAAGGATACACATATTTTCAGGGGCAAAGTCTGTAGGAATTAAGTCCATCTTGAGGAGGAGTAAAGGTGTGATGCTTGGCTTATGGAGTCAGGAACTTGACAAGTGGCTCATTTCTTCCTCTAGATGAAGAAATTTAATTTAGGGTTGCTAGAAATCTGGCTATAATCTTCAAGTTATATCTTCTGATATGACATAGGAATTTAACACTGTAAATTTCAGTCCCATCAATTTGATGGTTAAGTCACCTACATTTAAATGTTTACATTCGATTCTTATAATTTTTTTGGATATTAAAGTATTTTAGCTTCTCTTAGAGCATCTTTATTGGGCCCTATGTTACTTATAGGCTTATTGTATAACTTTTAAAAATATTGTATTTTAAGAATTTCAAACTATTTGATGGTTTTGGTGCTACATTTGTTTACATCACAGTCTAAGAATACATTTTGAATAATCTCTATTCTGTATTGCTTTATGTCTGATTATGTGGTTCAACATGATCAATTTTCCATGTGACTCCAAGAAGAATTTCTATTCTGCTGAGTGTTGGATTCTACAGCATTAATTGCATGTCACATACATAAATTCATTATGATATTGTGAATTTGAAAGGAATAAAAGATGGGTGTTTTGGGGAGATTTGAGGAGGAAAGTTATAATATAATCATAATCTCAAAAATATCACTTGAATATTTTTGTAAGAATAAAAGTTTTTAATGAGATTAAAAGATGATGGAAACTATGAGAATATGTGAAGTTGATTTGATTTATTAAGATCATATTAATGGTCATATGAATGGTGTATTATAGAGGCACCAAGGAAATTTTACTAGAGGAATAATGAAGTAACTACAATTTCAAAATGGTTTATGTTTCAATTATGTACAGATGTGAAGCCGATAGATACTTCATTCAATATTGTTAATAGTTCTTAATGTTGCTCATATATGATGAGCAATGTAATGAGGCACAAGTAACTCCTCATATCCTCCATGAAAAAATTTTGATATGTTGTTAATAATTTTAGCCATAAATGATAATAATTTTTATTGATACACAATAATGAGTAAATGATATTAAACAAGCAATAATTAGTTTAGAAATCAATGAAATTTACTACTGTTAGTGGGGTTAACAAATATCAGTCATGAAATGATAAAACTCAAATATTACCAGAGGACTTTAACAACATGCACGATGTAATGTTAAGATATTTTGGGGTTTGAAAATGGCTTCTAAGTGTGGGTAGCATTTGAATAAAAACAGATGACAAGTTATAATTAA
>CABHPP010136147.1:0-13020 GCA_902168425.1 Peromyscus attwateri | reverse complement strand
CTCTCTCTCTCTCTCTCTCTCTCTCTCTCTCTCTCTCTCTCTCTCTCAGGATTTATTTATTTATTTATTTATTACGTATACAGTATTCTGCCTACACACCAGAAGAGGGCACCAGATCAAATTACAGATGGTTGTGAGCCACCATGTGGTTGCTGGGAATTGAACTCAGGACCTCGGGAAGAGCAGCCAGTGCTCTTAACCTCTGAGCCATCTCTCCAGCCCCCAATAAATCTCTTGAATGAGATTTGGGTGATGACTTTCCCCAGAGTGGAACGGAGCAGAGAAGTAACAATTTTTGCAGGAGCGGAGAGGTGCAGAACTGGAACACTTTCACAGGGGAAACCTTCCCCTTGCAGAGCTGAGTTGTTACACTGAGGGGGAACCTAAGCAGAGCTGGAACACTTTTGCTAGGGAAACTTTCCCTTAAGTGGAGGAGAGCTGTAATACTTCACCGGACCTGAGCAGAGCTGTAACAACTTTGCTGGGGAAACCCTCCCCTGTCACGGCAGAGTTGTTACAATGGAAAAACCTTTCCCTGGAGCAGAGTAATGAGTCAATTCCACGGAGTTTGTCTGATAATCAAAGGGATTTATTTTGGGTTAACTCACAAGCATGAGGGAGTTGGTTACGGGATCCAGGAGGCGTGGGGTGCGGTCCAACGAGGTTCTCTGGAGAACTCTGTCTTGATCCGCAGCACCAGCATCCAGCATCCAAGACCACAGCGAGCACATGAGCATCCCAGGTCTTAAGGGGGACCCCCTCAGCCACGCCCCCAGGGGGTGAGCAGGTACCTAGCAGTTACCTGCTGCCTACTAGGGACGGTGCTTCACGGGTAAGGCACACACACAACCACCCCTACAGCAGAGCTGTAAGCTACTACCCTTACGGTGACTTTGTGGTATTCCTTGGCTCCCGACTGCCAGGATACCTTTCCATTTGAGTTGCAATGCTTACACCCAGCAGTGCAAAAATAAACCAAACGCACTCCTAGAATATAGTTCATAGCTGGTACCAAACTTGTTTCCAGGGGAATCAGAGCAAAGGCCCTTGGGTTGCTGGAACCTGGGCTCTGGAATCAGAACTCCAAACGTCACATTCTATCCTTATGTGGTTATTTCACACTAGGATCCCACTCTCTGAGCTTCATTTCCATCATCTGTGAATGGGAACAACATCATCCATTTCACTTTATCTCACTATCCCTCACTAACTTCCTCTGGAGGTAGTGAGATAAAGTGACATACTCAGTGCCTGCCATACAGGAAGACATGCATTCTGTCATCCAGCAAATAGACCTTGAAGTGCCTCTGATGTGCCGGGCTTTGGAGATTCAGCAGCTAAAAGCAGAGTTCCTGTATTCATGCATCTTGTGGCTAATTTGGGGGCTGAAATAAATAAAACTCAGTAAATAATGAAGGAAAAGTAAATACTAGATGTTGCAAAAAGAAGAGAGAAGGCTGGAAAGTTGTTGGTCTTTTCTTGTTTGGTGAGATTTCTCTCAGCTAAGTATTTGAAGAAATCCTAGTGAAGTAAAAAAGGAGGCTTGCAGACATTGAACTCAGAGAGTTCCAGGCAGGGGAGCCAGGACCCGGTGATTTCAGGGTTTCAGTTTGAGACCTAGGTCTTCTTATACTACCTTTGTCTGTTTGTCTGTATGGTTGTTTTTTGTTTGTTTGTTTTGGTTTTGGTTTTTTGAGACAGGGTTTCTCTGTGGAACAGTCCTAGCTGTCCTGGGACTGGCTTTGTAGACCAGGCTAGCCTCGAACTCACAGAGATCCACCTGCCTTTGCCTCCCAAGTGCTGGGATCAAAGGCGTGCGCCACCACTGCCCGGCTTGTCTGTATGTTTTTTAAGACAGGGTCTCATGTAGCCCTGGCTGTCTTGGAACTCTCTGTGTAGACCAGGCTGGCCTCAGACTCACAGAGATCTGCCTGCCTCTGCCTCTTGAGTGCTTTGTTGCCTCTTCTCCCCATGGGTAGTTCTTCAGCTTTCAGGAGAGTATAGCCCACTACTCTTTCTTATTCCCCCTCCCTGTTCCTTTAGACCTCCTCAGCCCTTCTCATGGCCCTATTTCTTCATTTGATGTGTGTAAATATGAGTGTGTGTGTGTTTGTGCATATGTACAGGTAGAAACCAGAGATGTTTGACATCAGACGTCTTCCCCTATTGATCCCCACTTTTTTTTTTTTAAAGACAGGGTCTCTCACTGAACGTAGGGCTCACAGAAGCTAGACTAGACGGCCAACTTAGCTCTTGAGATCTGCTTGTTTCTACCCTCTCCTCCGTCCATTCCCCAGCACGAGGGTTATAGGCACACACCACAGCACACAGGAGAGTCTTGGTTTTTATGGTCTTTCTGTGGGTGTTGGAGAGCTCAGCTCGGGTCTTCATGCTTGTGTGACAAACCCATTACTAGCTGAGCCCTCTCCCCAGCTCTTCTTAGTCTCCTCTCTGCTTTCATGTTTGCACACTCACTCCCCTTTAAATCTAGTTTTCACATAAGAGAGAAAGCATGCAATACACCTCTGAGTTTGCCTTATTTCACTTCTAAACTGATCTCCACCCAGATCCATCCATTTCCCTCTGGATGTCATCATTTAATTCTTCTTTACAGCTGAATACAATTCCCTTGTATACACACAAAAATCCCACTGTGTATGCGAATCCTGTAGTCACCCATCTGTCGATGGGTACCTGGGCTGACTGCTTATCTCGGGGACTGTGTAGAGTGCAGCAATAAACACGCATGTGCAAGTTTCTCTGTGGCGTTCTGACATGGAATCCTTGGGCTGGGCATGGGACCACAAGCCTTTAACCCCAGCTCTCAAGAGGCACAAAGGCAGGCGGATCTCTGTGAGTTTGAGGCCAGCCTGGTCTACATAGTGAGTTCCAGGACAGCCAGGATGACATAGGAAAACCCTGTCTCAAACAAACAAACACTTGTTGGCCGTCTGTATTTCTTCCTTTGAGAATTGTCCCTTCGTTGGTCCATTTATTGATCAGATAGTTTAATTCTGGCATTTAATTCCTGGAGTTTTTTTTATAGATTCTAGAAATTAATCTCCTGTCAGATACATAGTTGGCAAATCTTTTTCTCCCATTCAGTAGGCTGTCTGTTCATTCTGCTGATTGTTTCCTTTGCTGTGGAAAAAAAAAAAAAAGCTTTTAATTTCATGCAGTCCAGTTCAACAATTCTTAGGCTTATTTCATGAGATTTGGAGTCTTTTTCAGAAAGTCCTTGCATATGCCTGTATCTTTTGGTGATGTGGCTAACCAGTGAGTTTAATTAGGGTTACTTGGAAGGGCATAGGTAAAGATAGTTACCGAAGCTTGAGCAACTTATCAGTACTATACCACTGAAATAAATCCATATAATACATATATAGGTATATAATACATAACATAATATAATATAAACAATATATAATAATACCAATGGCCGGGCGTTGGTGGCGCACGACTTTAATCCCAGCACTCGGGAGGCAGAGCCAGGCGGATCTCTGTGAGTTCGAGGCCAGCCTGGGCTACCAAGTGAGTTCCAGGAAAAAGGTGCAAAGCTACACAGAGAAACCCTGTCTCGAAAAACCAAAAATAAATAAATAAAATAATAATAATAATAATGATAATAATAATAATAATAATAATAATAATAATACCAATGAAGGAAATGTCTTTCCCTCCCCCAACAACCATTAGCTGCCTGTGGATCCTCAGGGAAGGGTGTGGCCCTGTTAGTTCCTCACCCTTAGCAACTGTGGCACTATTTGAAAGGATGAGAAGGATTGTTGGAGGAAGTATGTCTCTGAGGGTGAGCTTTGAGGTTTCAAAAGCCCAAGCCAGTCCCAGGCTCGCTCTCTCTGTCTCTGTCTCTGTCTCTGTCTCTCTCTCTCTCCCCCCCTATGGATCAGGATGTCGTGCTTAAGTTGCTACTCTAGTGCCGTGCTCCCTGCCGTGATAATAATGGACTAAACCTCTGAAACTGTAAGTGAGGCCCCAGTTCAATGCTTTCTTTTATAAGAGTTGCCTTGGTCATGGTGTCCCTTCACAGCCATAGAACAGTGACTAAGACACTTGGGAGAGGTCACAGGAGTCCCTACTCCCTCCATGAAAGAATTTTAACGGCTCTATCTTTTCCCCCGTTTTTCTTTTATGTGTGTGATGTTCTGCGTGCTTGTATATTTGTGCAGCCAGCTCCTTTGAGGTGCCACTATTCCTTGTGAAAAACACCCTGAAGTTTTTACTTTTATTTATTTATTTACTTGCCCTAAATCAAATCCACCCTCCCTACTCATTTTAAAAATAGAATCAGCCAGACTACAAAACAAGTTCCAGAACAGCCAGGCCTGTTACACAGGGAAATCTTGTCTCGAAAAACAAAAGATAAATGAATAAAAATTGACTCAGAGCCAAGCATGGTGGTGCATATCTGTAATCCTAACATTCAGGGGTCTAAGACAAGGCAGAGACCAGCCTGGGTGGCTGCAACTAAGTCCAGCGTCATAAGAAAGAGGCCACCACCCAGCTGAAAGTGTCTCGACAAGGCGAAACTTTACTCTTAGTCAAGAGGGTGTGCTGCTCGCAAAGGCAAAGGAACAAGCAGGAAGCACTTTTCGTTCTAGTGTGGGTGGTCACTGTGTCTTTTGCCAATCCCCGCCCCCCCCCCTCAACTTCACAGTCATTCACAATCGGCTGGTTTTTTAAAAAAAATCAGCACAAAGGAAATGAAGAAAAGCGGGAAGGGGTCAGCCACTTACTTCACCAAAGTTAGGGAAACGCAGCAGGGCTTTGGGGGAAACAAAGATTTAACCTGGTGAGGTACAATAAGAGGATTGCGTAGAAGTCTTGTATGGTGAGGGAGATAAGAAGACTTTAATTATTTGTTGTAAACACAAGTTTTACAGTGTTTGATAGAAAAGACTAATATTTAATGTTTCTTACAGGATCACACCGAAACACGATACCTCAAAACAGCAGAAAGCAAACAGACAAATCATAACAATGGGGATGGAGAGGTAGCTGAGTGGCAGTCACTTCCCAGAGGTCCCAAGTTCCATTCCCAGTACCCACACGGTGGATTACAACTGTCTGTAACTCCAGTTCCAGAGATCCCAACTCTCTTCTGGCCTCTTTGGGGACCAGGCATGAAAGTCATGGAGAGACATACTGGGAGGGCCTAGACGTGACTTTACAGGCTCCATCTTAGGGAAAGGGCCACCATCTCAGACCACCTGCTGTACTCAGTTCCAGAAAGGACCTCAGGAACATGCCACGACAACTCACAAGGGACACAGAGCAGTATGTTCCTGCAGACATCCTGTCTGGGGTTTATGGCCCTTGAAGATATCTAGATAATCCTGCTGAGCAGTCCAGATAATCCTGTTCAGGGGGTTGTGGTTCCCTGCTAAAAGTCTAACCCAATGGTTTCAAATGTGGTTTCACACCCAAAGTCTAGACCAATAGTTTCAAAAAAATCACCTTGCCCCATATCCCTTCTACCCAATCCCAAGTTGCCAACTCCTGGCTTGTGGGTTTTTCCTATAAAAACTCTACACCTGGGTTCGTGGCCACTGCCACATTTCCTTCCATCTGCCGGGTGGTGGCCCAGGTTGAACCTGAATAAAAGGACCCTTATGTGCTTGCATCGGAAACCGGCTCCTTGGTGGTCTCTGGGGGTTTTGAGAAACAGGTACAACAATACATAAAGTAAAACACCCATATACATAAAACAAAACATGAAAAATACCTACAATAACGAAACACCCGCCCAAACCAAATACACACACATACAAACTAACCTAATTGCTACCGGGCAGTAGTGGTGCATGCCTTTAACCCTAGCATGCAGGATGCAGAGGCAGAAGGATCTCTGTGAGTCCAAGGCCAACCTGGTCTACAGAGTGAGTTCCAGGACAGCCAGGGCTACACAGAGAAACCCTGTCTTGAAACAGACAAAAAACAAACAAACACAATAACAACAAAACAACAACCAAAAAACAAAAAACAAACAAAAAAACTAAACTAATCGAATAATGTTGAATTTTGCAGGAATCCTGTCTGTCTGTCTGTCTGTCTGTCTTTCTCTCCTGAGGCAGGATCTCAAATGATCTAGGCTGGTCTCATTTTTGCTATGTAGCTGAGGATGACCTTAAGTTTTTGATGCTCCTGTGTCAACCCCAAGTGCAGGAACACAGGGGTCTGGTGACACAGACCCACCTGGTTTGTGCACACCGGGTACAGACAGAGCCCAGGGCTTCCTGCAGGATAGGCAAGCACTCTGCCAACTGAGCTTCACTGTCAACCAGGAATCCCTTTTGTAATGAAACCAAAGCCAATTCAGCGAGCTTCCAGACAGATTCCTGATCATTAGTATTCAGACATGCGCATTTTGGGGGTGGGAGAGAGGAGGTCCACGACAGATGGAGGAGTTGGGGACATTCTATCTCTCCTGGCAGAGTGAATGTTCTCTCTGACATGGAGCAAGGCCTGTAACCCTCCCTTCCTGTCAGGCCAAGGCCTTTGACTGAAGCACAGTGGGAGTGCCTGGCGTGGGGGAGGCTACATCTCCACTGGGTTGCCCTTCCTCAGGCCCCAGGTGATATATATTGCTGAGATTGCTGTCCCCTACTTCCCCTAGAGCTCCTTCCTCCCCTTCCCCATCCCTTTTCTTCCCACATAGAGAAAGGGGAAATACTAAAACCAACTCCAACCTACTGCATTACCGTGTCTGTTAATATTAAAAATTGCTAAGATACAACTAAAAAGACCTATGAGGGGCTGGGAGAGGGCTCAATAGGTGGAGTGTCTGCTGCACGAGTATAGGACCCGAATTTGGATCCTCCTCTACACCCACATCAAGGCTAGATATGGCTTGGGTCCGTAACTTCAGTGCCGGGGGCATGGAGAAGAAACAGGAATGTCCCCAAGGATCCCGGAGTTTACTAGCCAGCCAGTCTAACTAACCGGTGAGGTTTGGGTTCATTGAGAAACCCATCTAAAATGATAAGGTGGGGAGTGACAAAGGAAGATGTCTAACATTGACCTCCGCCTTCCACTTGAATGTATGCAGGTGTGTGCACACACACCCACACCCACTCACCCCCCCCCCCACACACACAACTGTGCAGCACACTCAGATTTCTAGCTACATTAAAATAACTTTAACTCCATTAACACTTTTTAGGAATAACCAAAGATAGTTAACTCTTCTTATTCAAATTATAAAAACAAACAGATAAACAAAAACAATAACAACCTCCATGGTGTTTATGTTTTATAATTTAAGAACCCATGTTCCTTTCTTCATAAAAAATCTTATTTAGTCCAAGCACAGGTCTGGGTCCAATCTAGGAATGTCCGAGCTGTGGCCCTCTGAACTGCCTGAGCATCCAGATTTGCATTTCTGTGTCTGGTAGCATTTTGATTTATCATGGCTAATCTATGATCAGAAGAAATTCAGCCGAGGGCTCAGCAAGTTACTGACAAGTGTCTGGAAAGTGTGAGGAGAAGCCTGGGTTTAGCCATTGAGTCTCAGGGTTCACGAATCAACACCATCACTATGCTGGATGAACAAAGGGAACAACTAAACCACACAGAAGGCACGGACCCAATAAAGACACAAGAAAGGCAGAGAAGACTCTAACACAACTCACCAAATGCTGTGGCCTCTGCGTCAGTCTCTCCTTGTAATAGGACAAAGAATTTTGAGTCTGGAAAGACCTATGAGGCAACATGGGGAGATGGTGGAGACAACTCACCTAGCAATGTGGTATCTAAGCAACCAGGCCGGTAACAATGATCAATTTCAGCCAAGCACAGAAGCCAGTGGTGGAGACATTAAGTGTATAACTAATGATGCCAGAGAAGATGAGATGGAAAAGAACCTGACTCAAGTGGGCAGTATCCTGGGCAACCTCAACAACATGGCCCTGGGGGGCTGGAGAGATGGCCCAGTGGTTAAGAGCACTGGCTGCTCTTCCAGGGCACTGGGGTTCAATTCTTAGCACCTACGTGGAGGCTTTCTACTATCTGTGACTCCAGTCACAGAGTACCTGAAGCCTCTGTGTGACGACATACACATAAAATACAGTTTTAGAGGAGGAGGAGGAGGAGGAGGAGGAGGAGGAGGAGGAGGAGGAGGAGATGAAGCAGGAGGAGGAGGAGGAAGAAGAAAAGAAAAAAAGAAAAGAAAAGAAAAGAAAAGGTGGTGGTGGCGGCGGCGGCGGCGGCGGCAGCGGCAGCAGCGGCAGCAGCCCTGGATATGGGCAATGAAGCTGATGCTCACAGCCAGCAAATGCAGAGGATCACAGAAAAAGCTGACACCAATAAAGATGGTGTTGACATTGCCAATACAAGAACAAAGAAACTCATTGACACCTAAAGCTACTGCCATACTTCTTTATCAGTTCCTCAGTTCTCTAGCTGTCCCTAAAGTCATTACCTGTTCAGAGTTTGAAAGTTTGGCTCCACACCCTTGGAAGTGGAGATATTGAGAAAGAAGGACCGGACACTTCCCTACTTTTTTATTTTCTGTCCTTCGAGGGTAGGTTCCTGCTCAGGCTTCCTTCCAGCCTTTTCTCTCTCAGTTCACATTCTTGGGCTGCCTTCCATATGTCACACATAGTCTCTTCATCTGCTTCCCTTAGCTTCTTCTGCAGTCAAGATTTGGAAACATTGCCACAGACAGCCGTGAAAGAGGCAGTTGTTTAAGTAGCATTTTGGTGGTGGTGGTGTGTTTGTTTGGTTTGGTTTTGCAGTTAAAGAGCAAGAAGAAGGAACAAGAAATGGAGCTGAGCAGTAAAAACTCATCACACACAGACACACAGACACACACACACACACACACACACACACACACACACGCACGCGCGCGTGCGCATACACAGCCACTACTTGGGGTGGGAACTTTTATACATGGTGGGTTTGCTCTACATCATTATTTTGAAGCTTCTACTCCAAACAGAATACAGTGAGTTTCTTAAAGTGAGCTTAACTTCCGAAAGCATAGTAATTTATGCATGTATCTAGATTCCAGGATCCCATTTCATACTGCTCACTCAGGAACACTATGGAAAACACCTTTTAATTTCATTTATGAGTAGTCTCACCATCCCATTATTGCCCTATTAGCCTCATCAATGTGTCACTAGTCTTTAAAGAAAAATATGCCAATATGTAGGTGAAACAATTTAAGCAGGGGTTAAAATTTGGGGGGCAAGTTTGACAAACTGTATCATGTGAATTCAGATTTACCTCAGTATCAAGAATTATGTTTAGATTGGAAAGGAGAAGTCTGTTCTTATCTCTGGTGGAAAAATAGATTGCTTTGAGTTATGTGTAGTTTCAGACATTTAAAAGAATTTGTTCCTAAAAGTTGTTTGGCAAATGACGCCTTTGGAGGTTCTTGGTGACTCCACTGCCACCCTCTCTGCCTAGGTACAGAACCAGGTTCATGTAGATCCTGGACAGTGTTAGGAAAACCGAATTGATATTTGTCACCTTCATTTGAAAATTAGCATCTGTACACTTCAAAACTATCAAACCAAACTATTGGTTTGACAAATAACCACAGCTTGATTCTTGTAATTAAATTTTGTAACTAATGGTATTGTTCTTTCAAACAGATGACATGTTTCTATGACTTCTTTGTGGAAGCAATAATTTCACCAACTTTTGTTTAACAAACTGAATAAAGCAAATGTCCATACATTAAGCACTTCAAAAATTTATCATATATATATTATATATATGCACATATATATCCCTGTGTGTAATGTGTAAGGATGTTTTGCCTCCTTGTACGTCTGTGCACCATGTGCGTGCCCGGTACTCTAAGAAGTGTTCTAGTATATGTTTGGAGGATTTGAAATACTTTTTAAAGATTTATTTATTTATTATGTATACAGTGTTCTGTATGCATGTGTGCCTTCACACAAGAAGAGGACACCAAATCTCATCATAGGTGGTTATGAGCCACAATGGAGTTGCTGGGAATTGAACTCAGGACCGCTGGAAGAGCAGTCAATGCTCTTAACCTCTGAGCCATCTTGCCAGCCCTGAAATAACTTTTTAATCACTTAATTTCTTTTTTTTCTGAATAGTTTGCTCCTATAGCTATAACTTCATGAAGAGCAGCTACTTCTAATTTTAGGAAAGATTGTTTTTTACTGTCTAAATTAATACAACTCATCTGTAGATAATAATTTGATCTGTTTTATTCTTTGATATTGTACAAGATTTTAGATTGGGGAAGTAAATGGAAAGTTATATTATAAAAGAAATTTGACTGCAATATAGTGTTCCTTTCATTCTCTCTTTACAAAATTATCATCTTTCATATGTCAAATATGAATGATAAGAATAGAAATAGATCAGATTTGTGAGAATTTAAGACTATAGATTTTGTAGAGATGGCTAACTGTTTTAAAGATGTATTAAATCTTTGTTAGATCTTCTTCTAGATCTTCCATTTGTATTTCTTTCTTTTGTGTACGTGGGGAAGGGATGCACATGTGGAGGTCAGAGGACAACTTGGTGGGAATCCCTTCTCTTCTTCCACCATGTGGGTCCTGGGGATCGAACTCAGGATTATCAGGCTTGGTGGCAAGTGCCTTTTCCCACTAAGTCCTCTCACCTGCCCTATTTCTTATTTAATAATCAGAAAGGGAAGTGAACTCCAGTAGGAGTCTCTTTGATCATTACATATTTAACTTTCATTGGCAAAATGTGGATGTTGTTCAATTTTGTAAGTGACAGCTAACTAGCCTAGAGGACATCTTAAATATTTAACCAAAAGATAGGGAGTGGCGTGCTGTGAGATCACTCAGCAAGAAGGTTCTTTTTGTACAAGCCTGGTGGCCTAAGTTTGACCCCTGGGACCTATGTAAAGCTAGAAGGAGAGAATCTTTCGAAAAAGCTGGCCTCTGACCTCCACGTGCATGATATGGCGTGTGCACACCCTTCCCCCACCTATTAAATGCACACAATAATAATAAAGTATGAGCTAAAGGGATGGCTCAGAGGTTAAGAGCACTGACTGCTCTTCCAGAGGACCTAAGTTCAATTTCCAGCACCCATATCAGATGGCTCACAACTGCCAGAATTCTGGCACACATATCTTTTTTGTTGATGTTGTTTTTGTTTTTCGAGACAGGGTTTTTCTCTTTGTAGCCCTCCCTGGCTGTCCTGGAATTTCTCTGTAGACCAGGCTAGCCTCGAACTCACAGACATCCTCCTGCCTCTGCCTCCCAAGTGCTGGGATTAAAGGTGTGCACCACCATGCTTGGCCTGCCTTTACTTCTTTAGGTCACATGGTGTTCTTGTTTGTTTTAACTTATATATAATACTTCTATCATATGTAAATGTTATCTCAGATTCAGAGAGTGGAAAAAGAAGTCAAACCTGGACCATGATGGCTAGCATGTTTGACACTGTAATCCAAGAATCTCTTTCTGTATGGCTTGCCCAACTGTTCCCCTCTCCTGGAGACAGCTTGGCAACTTACTCAGCCTCATCTATACTAGATCCCAGGAATGAGCCTTTCTGACACTGTGGACATGAAATGATACTTGGCTTCTGCATGCACAAAATGTGATGCTTGGCTAACGGGAACGGAAGGTTGGCGGGGGAGGGGAGCCACACATATGTTAAATAATTTATAAAGCTGATTAACTGATAGTGGAGAGCTAGAATGTTATAGACTAGAAGCCAAAATCGCCTTGGGCTGTCTTGACCTGATTATCTCCCACCTCTCTGTGTGACCTAATACCCTCGTGACTATTCTTAAATCCTTTTGGAATGTACAAACATACCTCCAGATTCCATCAGCCCAAAGGCCAACAATGTCATCAGATAACATCTGAGGCCTATAGCAGAGATTTCCCTGCTTTGCTGAAATCTACCTATGTGATGTTCCCATCAATGTACTTGAAAAGTGTCTTGATGTATAGTTTTCATGAAATTGTTACCACATTGGAACATGGTGTTTGTGATAACCTGAGTCCTGTTCGTGGATCATCATCATTGATATTTGGATCCAGAATAAACTATCTCTTTTTCTCTTGGAGGTGAGAGCTGGGTTTTTTTTTTCTAAAGATTTACTTTATTTATTTGTGTGTGTGTGTGTGTGTGTGTGTGTGTGTGTGTGTCCATGGAGGGGAGAAGAGGGTGTCAGATACCCTGAAGCTAGAATTACAGGCAACTGTGAGCTGCTAGATGTGGACGCTGGGTATTGAACTCGGGTTCTCTGAAATGGCAGCAAGTGCTCTTAATGGCTGAGCCATTTCCTTAGCCGTTTAAATTCCTTTTTTACTAATTAATTAATTAAAAGCTTTTTTGAGAGCCTGATATGTAGTGGCCTCAAATTTGTGATTCTCCTGCCTCAGCATCCTGAGTGCCTTGGATGACAAGGCATACGCCACATTACTGACTTCTTTCCCTGCCCCCTTCCCCCCCAAACACACAGTCATGTTCACTTCAGTTCATAAATACATTACTTCAACTGAAGAGATTTGTAAGTTATATTACAAAGTTTTAAGAATTTTTAAAGAAAATTTCTAAAATCTATTATTTTGTCTGTATCATATGTATGTCTTTAGCAATTCTCTGCACTAATTAAGGGACCACAAATCAAGTATTAGGTCAATGGCTTCCCTCCTCTTCCTGGTAAGAGTTACTTGAATCATGAGTGAATTCAAAGGGAAGTAGAGACCAGCAACTACCTTTCTCTTAAAGCTTAAAAACCTTAACCTTTGAACAAGGGCCAGCAGGTCATCCTGTCCTGCGGTCAGGAAACGGTCAGCTGCATGGGACTGGACCTTCCCTGCATTGAAGGGGAGTCTGGTTTGTTTTCTGGGGTTCTCACTGAGGCCTTACACTGCCCCTCGCAGTTCTTGAAGCTGGAGTCTTGCCTGCTTTCAGCTACATGGCGGGTGGGAATGGAGGTGTCTGCAGGACCGTTAGTTAGTGCAGAACTTCAGCGAAAGCCACAGAGCTGAGCCGTCACCTGCTGTACCCCCCCCCCCC